>CM023482.1:138209524-138327027 GCA_013339685.2 Hyalomma asiaticum
ATACGTCGTCCAGGTACCCTCCGCATCTTCAAATTCTGGTGGCCGCCCGGCACTCATGCTTGCGTGGGTCCCTCGTCGCCACTGTTATGTCGCTACCGAGATGCAACCAGGAAGCCAGATAACGCAACAAGAACGAAGGTTTATTGAGCAGCTTGTTTTTATAGTAAGCGCACGTGACGTTGCAGTGACGTGCGCTGATAAGCCTGAAGGCGGCTGACACACCACACGCGATTGCGAAAACCGAGGACTTTTTGTTTTTCTTTCTTTTTGTGGCGAGTTGGGGGAGGGGTAGGGGTGTTGCGACATTGGTGACTGATACTGCCTGGTGAAGACAGCAATGGTCTACAGTATGTTCTTCACACTCCAAAATTATAAGGGAACACTTGTACACTTCACTGTCCGATATCAAGCTGCCAGATTCCTTCCATCCTCGGCTGTTCTCATGGAAAAAAGAAAGAAAGAAAAAAAAACAGAAACCCTCTACTTGCAGTTGACCAAAAGCTGACCAACATGGAAAAATAGTTCATTAAATTTTCGAAACACTATGTACAATTTCTTCAGTAGAGAGAAAAAGAAAAGAAAGAGCAGGTGTCAACGATCTCACCAAGAATTTCTCCTTGCACGCGCATGCCTGTAAAGAAAGAAAAACACGGGAACTTTTGCTGGCGGCTCAGCCGAAAGGCACAGTTGCGTCTGCATTCCTTGCATGAAATCTGTGAACGATGCATTCTACGAAAGGCAGTGCCGTGCGTCTTAAAAGCCTGTATCAGTCCTTATGGACAAAAACCAAGTGGTTTATGTCGACTTCCATTTTGTCTGACCGCACTGATTTCTGCGCACTCGAAGCATGCTGGAACTTTCGTGGTGCGATGGGTAGAAGTCACAGGAGCAGTCTGGTAACAGTGTCTCCCCCTCCAGTTGCCCTGTCCGTGTGAGCGAGAGACTTTTTGGGGATTTAGATGTAAATTCTTATTGACGTTCTATGCCGTTCGATTCCATATTATTAATGGAAATGGAGGTGAGGGTGCATGTCAAGGACACAGCAACGTATTCACATCTTTGCATTTCTGTTGAGTTATTATCATCGTTGTTCTGTGTATGCCCACTGCAGGGCAAAGGCCTCTCCCATAGACCCCCAATTGTTCCAGTCCTGTGTTGATTTTTTGGAATGCCGAAAATGGGGGGGTAGTACGGTGCAGGCTGTGACTGTCGCTCCTCACATGTTTTCCATCCACAGAAAAAATTGGAAAAAGATAAGCCTGCCTCTTCCAAGAATAGCAAGATGCCTGAAAAGGAAAGCAAATCAAAGGATGAACTGAAGTAAGCTTAGTCAGATGTATTGCATGCCGTTCTTGTTTTTCTATAGTGTAGTGCATAATAAACAGGTTTTTCTTTTTCAGTGTAACTAATGCTAATGACTAGAATTTGATTTATTGTGTTCTGAAGGTAGAATCTGACTTTTGTGTGTTCCTGTTCGGAAGTTGTTTTCTACCAAGCTGTTATTTAGTCTTCCCATTTTTTTCTTAGGGGTGTCCGTGATGATATAGAGAATGAAGATGACGAAGAATCCTATTATCGTTACATTGAAGAGAACCCTAATGCAGGGGCAGACAAGGATGACAGTGATGTTGAGCTGGAATATGATGAGGACGGAAATCCGATTGCCCCTGTCAAGTCAAAGGTACAGGCTCTTCTGGAAACGTGTGCATTAATTCTAACATATTGAAACAGATCCCACACTCCTGTGCCATGTGTATGTTCTACCTTGGTGACTATGTTTTCACCTAATTGTTTTCGCTTTTCTGAAGCCTTTATTTCTTCTCTCTTTTATGATTATTTTTATTCATATGAGAGCACACAAGTGGTCCTAGGCTACAGTTTTGCTGTACAAAGCACTGTAGCAGTATTTTTTAAAGTATGTGTGTGACATTGCGTATTTTCCCAGTAATATACAGCCAATGCAATACAGTGAAAATTTAGTTTTTATTTTTTGAAGACCACTGTGATGGTAAAAACGGGAAGGAATGGTGGCAAGTACGTTTGTTATAAGTTGACCACTAAAGCTACAACATTATATAGTATTTCCATTATATGATAGCCATTTGTACTATTATGTAGCATAGGATGAACTTTATGCTAGTTTTTTCAGGCATAACGTTTCAGCAAGGGAGCAACATACAATAGCTTATGGCTGTACAGTTTGCGCTGTTATTCTCTAAGTGCCTACTTGTTTTACTTAGATTAGGAGTAACGAAAGGGAAGGGGTCAAGGGCTCGTTCTTTATTTGTTAGAAACAACTTAATGAGCAAACAGACAATGAAGCCAAGGATTAGGAGTGACATCCTATGAAATGTCAGGCCTATTACCACTGCTGAGATAGGGGTGAGAGCCTGTTACTATTGTAACCATATGGCCCTTCCACAACAATTGCCTCCCATTGTTGAGCTAACATAAATATTGCTATGCTGTTCATACATCAACTGTAGATCAATGGCACTTGATCATGCATTCATTCCAAGCAGGCCAGTGGCTTGAGAAATCAAGGACACTATAGTTATTTTATATTTCAGGTTCCATTTAATTTACAGAGCTGTGAAAGTACAACACAATGTATGCATAAATACAGAAGGAAAACTCAACTCTCAAAGGATGAAGCCGAAATTCCAGACTACTTTCAGTAATTTATCTTAGTACATATGTACCTGAGGGGACTTCGCATTTGTTATTTCTGTTCTCAAGATGATTTGAATGAAGCTTTTATGGGGGGCAAATTTCTTCTGCAGCTTACTAAGTTTATGCATTGGTCTACTATGGCAGTAACACCACTCAATTGATAATGTAATAGGGAGTTATTTGTGTGACAGTGACAAAAAGTAGTTTACAAACTTTCATTTTTGTATGTATGATCCAATTTGCTGTTTTCATACATTTTCTTTTCCGTCTTTAGTACATCGATCCGCTGCCACCTATAGACCACTCGACCATTGAGTACAAGGAATTCACCAAGAATTTTTACGTGGAACATGAAGAGATAGCTGCGCTCAGTGAGGCTGAAGTGGAGAAATTACGCGCAACATTAGGGGTCAAAGTTACTGGAGCTATCCCTCCAAAACCTGTGACGAGCTTTGGCCATCTGGGATTTGACGAAGCAATGCTCAAGGCTATCCGCAAGGCAGAGTACACACAACCCTCGCCCATCCAAGCTCAGGTATGGTGTCCTGTGCAGCAGTGTTATGTTGTACAACGTTGCCATTCTTAAGGTTTAAAGAAGTGTCTTAGGTAGAGTGGAACTGTATGCTTATTTCAGTGGCTTAAAGATGTTTGTTGAATCATGACAGATGTTTGTTGAATCGTATTGTAATGAAAAATGTGCCTTATAAAGTAATTGAATTGAAAGGTAATTACATATCTAAGAGCAGCAGCTATCAAGCAGCGTAACTTGGGGATTGTTGGCAAATGGCATTGCAGGGGCAAAACACTACATTGTATTTCTAGTGGCAAATAAAAAAACAATGATTATGCCATGAACTAAATTTAAAATATATTCTTCTGTGTTTTGTAGTTGTGCTTTTTGTAGTTGTGTTTTTGTAGTTGTGCTTGTTTTGCTTCTACTATGGAGCTTTTGTTGGGTGTTACAGTAGACTCTCATTAGTTCAAAGTTAAGGAGACCTTAGAATTTTATTTGAATTATCATAAGTTTAAATTATCAGATAGAAACAATAGTGCAACTCAACAGGAAAAACGAGATGACCGGTTATAACATGCAGCGGTGCCACCTCAATGTTTTTCCTTTTTTTTTCTGATAGTGGTTTTGAATGCTTTGACGAGTTATGACAGGCTTATTTCAGGTTTATTTCTGGCTGTTAAAAGGTGTGGAAGGAACCAAAGCAGCCGACATTTTTGGTGAGGGTAAGCAGAAAGTATGAATTAACAGATTTGATCGATTGGCACAGTTAGCAAAAAGCAACTTTTAAATGCATTGAAAGTATACGTTGCAGACCAGCCAAAAATATGAAATTTGTTTGAATTAAAGGAATGTTTGAATTACTGAGAGTATTTATTATCTTCACAAGGAATACAATATTGTTCTTTGAAACTTCTGCTGAAGTAATGCTTGCTTTCAGCATATGGTTATCAGTGGACATTGGCTCTCCAGTGGTAACCTAACATTTGAATTTGTTACAGGGAGTTCCAGTGGCACTGAGTGGCAGGGACATGATTGGCATTGCCAAGACTGGCTCAGGAAAGACTGCTGCCTTCATCTGGCCCCTCTTGACACACATCATGGATCAAGTGGGTGACACTTAATGAAAACATGCAGGTTCAGACCATGAGTTCATGCGATTGCATTACATAAATTTCCTACATTCTTTCCCTTTCCTTTTCTGGTTGATCTGTCAAAGCCAATTAGTTTGAAAGCTTGTTGTATTCTATGAAATGCTGATGAAATTTTGGTTGACATGGAAACAGACGGACAGGAAAGGAAAGAATGAAACAAGATTGTGACGTAGCTGTATGTGTGCGAGGTGCACTGTAACTTATGTTGCTGTCTAAATGTCCTTCATTAGAAGCTGATGTTGTTAATGGATGTGGGCAACATAAAAACTAGCTCTAGCTTTTGTCTCATGACATCGCCCAGGAGATCGAAAGACCTCCTTCTAGGTATGCTTGCAAGGTTTAAAAATGTATACTACTGTACTTTACTATGTAAATGCCAGCCATTCCAGTTGAACATGACAGGTTATGTTACACCACTTGACATGCACACCTGAACGTTATCTAGGCATTGTCATATTGGAACACCATTACTGCTGACTGTCCTGTCTAAGTTATGTACTATTTCTTTTCCTCTTGTTTGACAAAATACTTCAGTATGTATAATGTTTAAACATTGAGTTTATAAAGGCCATAAGCAGCTGAAATCTCCATCTTCAAGTTATTGATGCTTCTTTTCTAAATTCACACATACTAATGACTGTAATACCAATAGTAAAATAAAATACAGACCATTCGTATATTGTGCCAGCTTAGGAGCAAGATCTTTCAATGTTTCTTTTACAACACTGCATATTTTTGTTGTCCTTACCAGTCAAAAGTCTTTAGCTAGTAAGTAGTACTTAAGTACCTTTTTAACTGAAACATGAATGCTGAAAATGGGGAGGGTGTTTTTGTGCTGCATGCTTTATCTCAGTGAGCATATGTAGTGTGCACGCTTTATAATAACAACATGAACCTCTGTGATGCACATCTTCCCGTTTTGTTTTTCATTGTATACAGAGAGAGCTTGCACCAGGAGAAGGCCCCATTGGCCTGATTTTGGCACCAACCAGGGAGCTGGCCCAACAGGTGAGGACATTCCTGAGAATGCATTACTACGGCGTAAAAACAGTGAAACAGCGGCAAGCTATGGACAGGATGCATCAACACATAATGTCCATAGCTTCAATGGCTATATTTGTCATTCTTTTGTACATTTTCTCACCTGTTTATGCATAACAAAAGTTTGGTATCAGTACCGGTGTACACTGCTGTTTTGTACTGTAAACTGTCATAGGCTTAGAGCACATCAGCATGGACAGGGACAGAAGGGACACTGTACAGTTGCCACATTCAAGGATATGTTTAGTAGAAACAGGCACACATAAATACATAAATAACATACTGCATTTAATCGTGTAATGAACACACCTGCGTAAACATTGCATCCCCAACTTTGGCAGTCAAATTCCGGATTTTTTTTTTTCTCCCGCTTAATAAACGCACCCCCAACTTTGATCCCCTGCAGTCCCGTGAGCAGTCACGGTGTTCGGGAGCTGTTCGGCACGGTGATTCAAAAATCCCGCGTCCCGATAAAACTGCTGCACGTAGCTGCATGCGAGCAGTGGTAACATCATTTACTCGTACTGCTGCATTCCTCCATGTTATCGCAGTTCCCTCACACCGCTCGCTGCGGCGTGCTGCCATGCATGCGGCACAGGCTGGCGCAGCTAAGCCTACACATGGTCAGGGCGTGGTGTCCAAGATTGCATCACTAGGTTGTTGTGATGCAGTCTCGGACGTTATGCTCAACATGCATGGCTATGAGGCTGAGCCTAAATATGAGGGAGAAATGGGATGGTGAGCCGTTTTGCATGCGGTGGTGGGAGACACCTATTCTCCCGTTACGGATTATTGAGGAACTTTGGGTACGGCCACCTGTGAACGCCACCGAACGCTGATGCGGCTGGGCATCTCTAAGATTGCATTGGGGACGTAGCAACCTTTTTTTGGTTGGACGCAAGCAGGCACGGCGTGGATCAGTGCCCTACACATCGTGTGTCATGGCGTCGTTGCAGGTGGGACCCGCGGTGACGTAGAAACTATATGCGCGGCGAAGGCCGCTGCATGCCGCTCATTCATTTTCTCGCTGTTGACCGTTCCACAGTATCGCTATTTTTCCAATTTCGTGGTGCTGTGGGCTAATAAACACACGTTAAATGCAAGCGAAAGGCCATCGCGTTGGAACACAACGCAGCCACCATAAAGGCTGTTGCGGTGGGTGCCGAGTTGCATGCTACCGACGCTACAGCTCTTTTTTACTGCTTGTTAAATAAGATGTCATTGCATACATGGCTCTAAGCATTACGGCGAGTCGCAACGATGTTTTTTCTTGTGTCTTACAGTTTTTCGCTCACACCAAAAGAAATCTTCGTAAAATCTACCCCGTGTAATAAATGCACCCCTCAAGTTTGCTTCTGTATATTGGGGGAAAAAAAGTACGTCCATCATGCGAGTAAATAGTATGGTAAAATTTTTGAGGTCTTCTGCAGTGGGCCACCACAGGTGCAGTACAAATCAAGTCTAAACCTCTTTTTCTTTTTTTTAGCTCATTTGGCTCAATTGTGCGCTGTGTACATGCAGATCTATCTCGAAGCTAAGCGCTTCGGCAAGGTGTACGGTGTAGCTGCTGCCTGCTGTTTTGGTGGTGGCAGTAAGTGGGAGCAGTCCAAGGCTCTCCAGGAAGGAGCTGAGATTGTCGTCGCCACACCTGTAAGCTTTTTGATATTTTGCTCCATTCCTTCGGGGGTTTTCCTTTTGTTTGTTTTTGTTTGTGTTTTCTCATAACATGCAATAAATGTTTGGAAGGAGTAGAAGGAGAAGCTATTTTCCAGCAGAGCTAGTGCTGCTGCGAAGCAACCACATAATGTCGCGTAAAGTGGAAGGAAGATATCATGGAGGAGGACGTGTCATTTGGATAAAAAGTTATTGATGGCTTTCACAAGATGTGTGAAGCAGTGTGCTTCATAGTCATTGCAACTACAGTGATGAGACAGCCGTCCAGAGCCTGTGTTTGCCATACAACAAGAGCAGAGGGCGACATATTTGAGTTGTTTTGTGGTTATGTGACATCTTTGTCAGCGATCTGGACAGTCATCTGCTAAATGTTCATTCTAATACAAGTCTCACTTTATAATTTCTTGTACCACACTGTTTATTGGTGCAGTTGTTTGCGTGATAAATTTATTTAGTGACAAATTCCTATGAGCCTCTCTTGTTTACAGGGTCGCATGATTGACATGATCAAAATGAAGGCCACTAACCTGGAGCGTGTCACATTCTTGGTGTTGGATGAAGCAGATCGCATGTTTGACATGGGCTTTGGTGAGTGGCTAAATGTAACACGTACACTTCTAAGACGCGTGCGATGCGCGTGCGCTTACTTGCGCGCGCTCATTCGCTTAACTGCGCATGCGTACACGGCGCAGGCGCATCTGGGCGCGTCTAGGCGCGGAGAACAAGCCCGGCTTGATATCCGCGCTCGATTTCACGCGTCCCACACGCGTTTGGAGTCCTGTATACATGCGCAACTACGACGTGGCTTTACTCCTGCACCAGTTCGATTGTTTGTTCTTTGCTTTTCATGCTTAATTAGCAAATGTATATGCATTACAATTGCGCTTGTACTCATATATTTATTTTCGACCACTGTTTAAAGACATTTAGGCACACTAAAGCTCAGGTGCCTCCTGTCACCGTGGGCGTGGCTGCACTTCGTCGTGCGCGACCTATCGTGCACCTTGCTACAGCGTGCACGACGCCGTCGAATGCGCGCTAGTGTTCGTCTAGCGGTGCTTCGTGGTGTGGAGTGGCCTTGTGAGGCACCACCTCTGCCAGGGGATTGTGGCGAGGCCTACATCGCGTAGCGTGAAGCTGTATCAGTAGATCGGCACGAAGCGGTACCTGCTACGCCGACGTCTGCATAGCCGGAGTGAACGCGCGCTGGCGCACGCGACGTGCGGTTGCAAGCCACTATTCCGCGCCAGGCGCGGCAGAGTTTCGCGCGTCGACGCGTGCGTGGATGCGTACAGAAGCATACGTGTGGTTCAGCCTTAAGAGCTTAAAAGATTAACAGAGTATTTAACATCACCATCTGCTGTCAATTCCTGGGTGCTGAAAGCACTCTTCTCATGCTGCAGTGGCCTCGTTCCTGTTTTTCTTGTACTGGTTGTGCAGCAACTTTAGCTTGAGCATTCCAAGGATATTTGCTTATCATCTATATTTCTGCATAAATCTTGTATAGACACTTCCATTTAAGATATGTTATCCACAAGTACTTCTGCCAGAGATTGCATATAGGACTGTCTATACTGAGATATAGAAACAAGCAGTGGAATTCATGAGCTGTTTGCTTACTGTGGGTTAGCAGCAGTTACCGTATTTACTCGCTTAATGATCGCACTCGCGTAATGATCGCACCCTTAAATTTTGTCGTCAAAATTCGGTTTTTTTTTTCCCCCCGCATAATGATTGCACCCCGAACTTGCCGCAGCGATATGTCGTGTGCCAAGTCTAGCTGACGATCATCATGTTTACCATCTGTCGAACGTTACGTAAATAACTCTTCAAGACTCACCAAGTGAACTGCACGCACCAAGCATATGCCTAATTTTTGCCCACCCTTGGCGGAAACGTGCCGTATTAGGATAGCAGTAAAGAAAAATGCCGTAGTTTTCACCACGCCAACAGCTTCAAGAAGACAGGCATATCTAACGTGCTCAACGGAACGGAAGATAACCTTCTGTGGGACTGCGATGACACTGCCAGTTCCGACAGGGAATCGAGCGGCGACGACACTGACACCAGTGACGCTTCAGACTCTGAATGAAAGTTAGGGGGTCAGTGAACGAAAAAAATTAAAGGGCAATATGCAGTGCATATAGTTCCTGCGTAATGTGTGGGTTTATTACAAAGGCAAGCCTTACTCTACTTTTATTTTTGGTTATGTTCATGATAGCTATCGTAAGAATTTTGACACGCGACTTGTTTGCGTTCTCGGTGCTCAAAATATTATTTCACGGAAAATTTACCCCGCGTAATGATCGCACCCAGAAATTTGCGTCTATCTAAAAAAAAAAAAAAAAAAGTGTGATCATTATGCGAGTAAATACGGTAACTTAAAGGACACTTTGGAAGGGAATTTGTAATATTGCACATATGTGCAACTGTGTTGTGGATATTTAAGGCCACGCTAATGTAATAATAATGTCTGCCTAAAATGTGTTTTCATGTCCATTTTATGAACTGTACCATCTTTTAATTTCATGCAGAGCCCCAAGTACGTTCCATCTGTGACCATGTTCGTCCTGACAGGCAAAGTGAGTACTTTACCTTTTTACTGTTAATTGTGCCGAGCCTCCTTAAGAGGTTGAAAGCTTGCAGAAAGCCAGTGTTGTTGAAAACATTGGGGCATTCAGTGCTACTGAAGTATTAAAGCAAAGCAGCCATATATTGGACGTGATAGCGGGTGGTTTTTAAGGAGATGCTGAAAGTGTTAAAGGAGTACTGACACGAATTTTTGACATTCTCGTATTGTTGCTGTAAATGAAAGCACTGGCGTGGAGAACCCCAAAAACAGTGTCGTGGTGGCCCGCAACGCAATGAATATATTTTTAATACGTCTCCCTTAAAAGCTGACTTTCGGTTTCGATTTCGAGGGGGCGGTTTCTTAGTGACGTATCAATATAGTCGGACGACGTCTGAGCCACGTAGGGACAGAAATTCTTCATAGCGTCGCTGCAACTCTGTCGTCTTTGGTCAATTACACCTGAGGCACGCAAACAACGGCAATTTCACGGTCGTCCAGTGACTCCGACCGCGATTTCGGCGATTTTTAAGAGCCCGTGTTCATACGTCATCGTAGTGTCCATTGCAATGGGGCTGTCTTGCTGTGCTGGGCGACGAAAACTTTAAAACCAAATTAAAATATCTTGTACGTGTTTCCTGGCTTCCGTGTGCGGAGGGTGTTAACAATACATGGCTAGGAAACGAAAAATGTATATTTTGCGCCGCCGCAAAATCGTGTCAGTACTCCTTTAAGTGGACATGCAGAAGATAGGTGACAAGTGCTCGTCAAAGCTTTTAGAAAGGTGCGTCTTGAAACAGATGTGTTGCTACCTATGACAGAAGATTTAGTAGCCATGGCCGTTTCAGTGTAGCACATTTTTTGCCGCTGTTCTTGACGTGCTGTTGTTCCAGAACTGCGAGTCACATTCGAGGCACTCTCCTGGTCAAGGTGGTGGCTTTGCCACATAACAATTTCGAGAAAAAATAATGGACAGGATATTACTATTCTAGTAACGCACATGCTGCATGCTTTCAATTTGCCCACTTTCAGTCATGAATTGGTTAGCCTACCAAGAGGTAGGATGTCCTAAGATGGTGCAAAGTGCATCTTCATGGCTGTACTGTATAGCCTTAGCTTCACAATGACTCTTTGTAATTGATTGACAGTGGCATTAAAAGAATGATGAATCACTGCACGATCAGTACTGATAGTACTCCCGCAGTGTGTGCCTTGTGTGCTTTATTGCTCTGTGAAGAAATCAGGCATCGGCAAAATGCTAAGGTATGTGCCTTGCTAGAATATAGACCTGTTAAAATGCCATTGAATTCGATTCAAGTTCAACTTTTATTATTCGAGCTACTCAAAGTTTGTAATTAACGGGCAAATTGTGCTATGACAAGTGACCTGCGTAGTACCCTTGAAGAAGAAGCAGTGTGAACGTAGGGACGACGACGAGGAAACACGCACCACTCCTCAGCACTTTGGTGTGGTGCATGTTTCTTCTGTTTGTGCTGTTTCTTCAGTGATGCTCAACCAACTAGCCTGCAAGTCCATCCTATCCATGCAGTACTGACTGCATTATCACATTTATGTACTGCAGCGATGCTAACACTGGTGTACTGTGGCGAAGCAAACATGCTCTGTGGCGAAGCTAGAGAGATATTCAGAGCAGTTCACACTGACACATTAATATTTGAATTTGCTTCACACTCACTTTGTTTTTGCACAGCTCTACTTTCCATCAATATAACATCATATGTATTTTAATCACTAATTAATAGGGTGCTCACTCTTTTCTGTTCATAGCTTGTGTGGCAGTGTTTGCCTTGTTTTTTTTTTCTTTTTTTTTTTTGTAATGGTGTTTGTGGTGTTCATAGTTTCTCTTGTGGGTATGCTAAACTTCTTTCACTTTATATAGAACTAAAATAGTGTTCACTCTAACCACTAAGTGGCGCAGCAGTAGGAATGCTATTTAATGTTTTACCATATTGAGGTGCCCTTACTAGTTGGGTCCTATGCTCAAGCATTGAGAGAGGCTCTGAAAGTGACCAGCTGTCCATCAAAGGTAAAACCTAATGTTTATAGAGCACTTAGTAATCTTGTTCCTACCTCTTGGTGCACATGATCCAGTCACTGAGTGTTAAACAAATGATTTGTTCTGTCCTTGCAGCTCTCATGTTCAGTGCTACATTCAAGCGTAAAGTGGAGCGGCTGGCACGTGATGTGCTTACAGACCCCATCAAAGTGGTTCAGGGTGATGTGGGAGAAGCCAATGAGGATGTGACACAAATAGTGCTTGTGATGCCCAGTATCCCACTAACATCCAAGTGGAATTGGCTCACCACACACTTGGTGGAATTCACTTCAGGTGAACAGAAGTCTTGACTTGCTGTCCGTGAGCTTTCTGCACTTTCTGTTGCTCTCTCTCAGCAGTAGCATTTTTAGAGAGCTGGTAAACTGATGGAGAAGCAAGCTTTATTTATAATTTATCCATGTTCTTGCTAGCTTAATTTTCATAGCAAGTGACAATGCCTTTCTTTCACTCTTTTTTCTTTTTAAGACCCGTGAAGGTTTGGCAGTCATGTTCACAGCTTATGACATAATATCACTTGAGTACTTAGTCATGGTACTTAGGTTTCATTTGGATGAAGTGAAGAAGCTTCTCCAGAGGGGTCTGTTAAAATCTCTTGAAATATCATACCGCGCATTTGCTGTGAAATGCGCACACCTTAAAAAGATGTCTTGCTGGTAAATGAATTCCGCCAAATTCCTTGCAAGTTATTTCCTTCCGTTTGTAAGGTTTCTCAGTAATATACACAGTCAGATGAGCTCGAAGTCAAGTTCTTATGTGAAATTTTTCAGCAGCCACTGTTAAGCTATGCTTTCTGATGATGATCCTTATTGTGAAACGTGCGCTTTTTTTGGTGATGTAAAGAACACATCATACTGATATCCAAACTAGAAGAGAAGCTCAGGGGAAGATGGATGCTTGAATCGATGAACAGATCGCAAAATACGATTTAGAATAGGGAATGTTGCAGGAGCCAACGTTTCGACAAGTGGACTTGTCTTCGTCAGGGCCCTGACGAAGACAAGTCCACTTGTTGAAACGTTGGCTCCTGTGTCCTGACGAAGACAAGTTTACTTGTCTAACCGTTGGCTCCTGCGACATTCCCTGTTCTAAATCGTATTTTGCTATCCGTTCATCGACATCATAATGATGTGTTTTTTACATGTCCAGCACAGACAAGTATGAAACAGGTGTCATATTTGGCATTTGAGATCTTTTCTGTTCTGCTGAAGTGGAAGGTGTCGCAGTGTGCACTCCTTTACTTGACAGAGCTTTGCTTTTAAATCATGTGCCAGGTGTAATTGTTTGCTCTAATATGACTAGATGATGCCTTTGCTATTGGATTACTTTGCACTTACATACTTTTCTTTTTCTTCTCTTCTTTTCACTCGAACTCTGACATAGTGGGCAGTGTTCTCATCTTTGTCACCAAGAAGGCTAATGCAGAGGAACTGGCAAACAATCTGAAGGCTCACGACCACAATGGTAAGTGCTGTTGACAACCAAGCCATCAGTTTTCTGCCAAGGGCTCAAAATTGATTTCTGAATGAAAAAAAACACTCAGTCATAAATCACAACCATCTAGGCTGATGTCTGATGTTACCGTAAAAACCGGAATATAGGTCGGACCGCAATATAGGTCAACCCCCCTAACTTTGAATCCTAAAAAAAAAAAAAAATCGCGAAGTATCGCGTCACACCCTTACCTTTATGTAAACGTGACACAACTAGCTGCACTGTGGTGACATTCTTTTTTATTTAGACACTGTTCAATGCCAGAAAACCACAAAGTGCTCGCTACTCGGACTCATCCGAACTCGAGTCGGATGATTCTTCCTTTTCGCTACCGACGCCCCAGAGTGCATCGTCCTCCGACCCGTCTAACGCGTTGCTGATGCAGCATTTGCGGAAGGACTTGCGAACCATCTCTTCCGGGAGAGATTTCCAGGCTGACGACACCCAGCCACAAACGGTCGCGAGCGGTGGACGTCGTAGGCGGCCAGTGGGGGTCTTAGGATTGTCGCCCAGCATCCACTCACTGCAGAGCTCGCGCACCCGATCTTTAAACGGCTTGTTGAGCACAACGTCCAGTGGCTGGAGCAGGGATGTCAGTCCCTTGGGGATCACAACAATATCCGTCTTGCCATCGGACAGGGATCGCTTGACATCGGCCGTGATGTGTGCTCGAAAAGAGTCGAGGACCAGCATGCTCGGTCGTTGAAAAAGGGCACCGGGTCGCCGATTCCACACGAGCCGGATCCACTCTAGCATGAGGGACTCGTTCATGAACCCCTTCTCATTTGCTCGCACGATTACATCGCGAGGAAAATCCTCCTTTGGTAGCGCTTTCCTTTTAAAAATAATATAAGGGGGCAGCTTCTTTCCATCAGCTGTGCACGCAAGCATCACAGTAAACCGCGAATGCTCGTTGCCTGTTGTCAACAGCTTCACTTGTTTTGCTCCCTTCTCTGTCACAGTCGCGTTCGAGGGCATATCGAACCAGACTGGAGTTTCGTCAGCGTTGCCCATGTGGCCCATCATGTAGCAACGCCGTCGACGAAGCTGCATGACGAAGCGCTGAAACTCCACCAGCTTGTGCTCGAACTCTTCGGGCAGTTTTTGGCATACCGAAGTACGACGCCGCAGAGCGAAGCCCTTCCGCTTCATGAATCGGCGAACCCACGATGGCGAGCCCTTGAATTGCGCCCTCGTGAGCCCACAGTCGCGCGCAATCTCGAGCGCTTTCACGCGGATGCATTCCGCTGTCACGGGCAGCGACCTTGCACGCAGCTCCCGGACGAACTCGGCGAGTTGAGTTTCCAGTTCGGGGTGAACTGCAGTTCGTCCACGAAACGACGTTTTCTTCTGGTTGCTGCAACTTGTGATGCGCTGTTTTTGGCTCCTCCAGTATCGGATGCTCTTTTCCGACGGCCCAAATTCCCGTTGTGCCGCCAGGTTGCCGTGCGCTTCTGCATACTCGATGACTTTTTTCTTGAAGCCCATCGTAAATTGCCGCCAGCTGCCGCTCATTTTCGAGGGGATAAGGAAAAAGAAAAAGAAAAACAGCACAGAACAGCAGCCACCAAGCCTCACAATCGGTACAAAAAAATAAAAACGCAAAATGGCGTCGCCTCTGCTGATGCTCACGATGGCAATGGAGCCTACTGACTTCATCTGCCCATTGTTGCAAGACCCCTATATTTTTTCTGCCAATGACCGGTATATAAGACGAGGGTCGACTTTTCATCGCATTTTTTTGAAAAAAAATTCGACCTATATTCCGGTTTTTACGGTAGATATGAAAAAAAATTATGTTTAGAAAATTATTTTGTGGGGCTTCCTGTGAAGGCGTTAGTGTGATTTTCTTGCACGCGTGTTTTAGTTTGTAAATGAAACATTCTATTCGACAAGGTTGCTAATTTTGTATAATGTGTTGGCCCTTCACTACTTCCACATTTTTTATATAGTAGTTCCTGGCATAGCTAATACAGCAACCCTTCTACCTTGTGTGTCCTCAAGCATGTGAATATTGCATTGAAGTGCTTCCGGAGTTCAGAGACTTCTTCTTTTTCTATGTTTCAGTTGGACTTTTACATGGAGATATGGAGCAAAATGACAGAACAAAAGTGATTGCTTCTTTCAAGAAAAAGGATTTTCCTATTCTTGTGGCCACTGATGTTGCCGGTGAGTCACATCACTGGACTGAAAGTTTTTAATACTTTTTGTCCACATAGAGCCTAAAGCACACGAGCTTTGTATTTCTGGGCATACAGCTTGTTTCCCAGAGTATTCTCGCATTGATTTCAGGGAAAAGGTATAAACTTTGTAGAGGCTTCTCGAAACACTTTCTCAACCAAACCATTGTCATTTCTATACAGAAATTCACTATGTTTGATTTCGAGATTGGGCTCCGTAGCTTAGTAAAATGTTGCATCATCTGTCAAGTGCTTGGGAAGGCCGATAAAAACTGCATATTGTACCTGCTGAAAAACCCTAGCCAGTTAAATGTCATTTTCATCATCTGCTTTTAAGTTAAGTTTATCATATTGTAATCATACTTTGGAATATGCATGCCCAATAGAAAGCTGTTTCACATCAGCCTAAAACTCACTTAATAAAACAAGTTAGCAGCACCCAAATAACTGTAATATGCTGCTGTGGTTCGCATTCTTTAGACTATGAGTGGTTCAGAAATGTGATGCCTGAAAACTTGTTAAAGGGTGCCTGAAACTTTTGGCACAGGGGTGCGATTTCAGTTGTTCGCAGGTGGGTACTAGTGCACACGAACAATGCCGCTGCATTTGAACAGTGCTAGCATGCCTGCACATTTGCTTTCTTGGTGTGCACACTTTTCTAAACCCGTGAATTGTGTTTGTTGCAGGAAACATTGTTATTATTAGTAGTAACATAAGTATCCTTTATATCTGACAATTTTCTTGTGTAACTTATACATACTGCCAGGCCAGATGAAAATTGGCCGCCTAAGAAGCTTCTATCCTAGTGGCATAGCAAGCTGCTACTTAACGCTACAGGAAGTACATTTCGTCATTGTGCTGTTTTCTTCTACTCGTGCAGCACGTGGTCTGGACATTCCCCATGTGAAGACTGTGGTGAACTACGACATTGCTCGTGACATTGACACCCACACACACAGAGTTGGCAGGACCGGCCGTGCAGGTAACCACAGTCGTATATACTTGTTGGGTAATTTCATTGTTGTGGTGCTGCACTTTCCTGTATCTGTCTGCCCACGTACCTGTATGGATACGCTTTGTTCATGCTAGCTTGGGTCAGTTTGTGGTCTTGTAGGTAGTGCATTGGAATGCTTTATTAAGGAAATTGGTTTTGAAAGCAACCGTCCCACCAACTTGGGTTGGTGCTATGGTTGCCATGTATGCCAGGCTAACCCTGCCTGCTACAAGCAACATCCCCACCACCACTGATGACTCCTAATTAATGTTGACAAGACAGCGTAAGATATCTTTAATCTTATCTGATTGTTTATACATGAGGAGGCAATTATGGTACATCACATTAATTTATCTTTCACTGTGTTGTTTTATGAGCTTTTCCCAATTGAGTATCTATTGTATATGATTCTGAATAGGCCATGAACTGAAATCAGAAGCATGATTTTCGTTTTGGATTACAGTAAAACCTCGTTAACCCGCATCTCACGGGACCGGCGAAAATGTCCGAGTTAACCGAATTCCGGATTATCGAATGGACCATGAAAACAAAAGGAAAATGTACTCGGCACAGACAAACCTTTATTTCTTGAAAAACTGCGTTATTTTTGTCTGCTTCGTCGTCGGAATTTGTGAAAGAACGATCTTCCTCAACCCCATCAGGTGGTAGTGCGCACGCTCGCTGTCATGAGAACCGACACAGAACTCCTCGAGGACCGCGAGGGCTTCGGCGGCCTCCTGCACGGTGCGATGTCGCGTCGGCTCATCTGGACTGTCATCATTGCTGGCTGCTGTGGCCGCTTCACTCCGGTGGCGGTCGCCATCACCATGAAGCGCGACAGCGGCGGCAACGGCACAAGCACAGACGGAGAACGCAATGTGTACGAGCTCGCGTGTTCTCTGGCTCGCACGCTACGTACACAAAGAAACCAGCTGCGTAGGCGTAGCAAGCAGCTCAAACAACTGTGGTGGCAGTGGCGGTGGCACCCCCTAATGGCAGCGCAAGCCGTCCCGTCGTCCGTGTGCGTTCCGCTTTTAATAGACACTGGATGCACCGGCGGCCCAAGCGCTTCCGCCGGGTGGTGACTAGCGCCACCTAGCCACTTCCTCATTTCACTATCATCATGATCATATTCTGCTGCAGTCGTTCGTTCGGTTTCGGTTTCTCCAAAACTCCGGTTCCGCGGGTTCCACCGTCGGTTACGGCAAGCAGTGCTTGAGCCGCCGAGATCGCGCGACTAAAAGCATGGAGTCCCTCGATAGCCATCTCCGGAGTTCTCCGAGTTAACCGGTGCGCGGCTAAATCCTTCCGAATTAACGAGCATTTTACGCCATTGAAGTATATACAGTTTTGCCGGGACCGCGCCGCGAGTCCGAGTTAACCGAATTTCCGAGTTAACGAGATCCGGATAAACGAGGTTTTACTGTATGGTTTTTGGCATACCATGACAGGGTAGTTACCATGACATTTATTCAATTCTGTGCTCTTACTTTCAATGTATTGCTCATTTATGCTTATCTACTTGTAGCCTTATGCTTCAGCGTGTTTAGGTTTAAAAGACTTTTCACTTGTATACATGCCATTAAAGCTCTTCACTGCATGTGCTGAGCTGTGTCCATTGTCATGTTCTTTCACATTAGGGGAAAAGGGTGTGGCATACACACTGATCACTGACAAGGAGAAGGAGTTTGCTGGCCACCTTGTGCGTAACTTGGAAGGGGCCAGCCAGCATGTGCCTCAAGAGCTGATGGACCTTGCCATGCAGGTTAGAGCAGACAACTATGACAGCTTTGCGCACTTAGTAATTGATGGCACCGCATTGAGTGACTGGTGACATCACAAAACTTTGTTGGCTCTTGTGGCTGGAGAAGCATCGAGAAAGAGGTTTTGTACTGGGCATGTAAGTGAAAAGGGACTACAAGCAGCAAACAGATCCAATTAACTTTATATGACCAGTTTTCCCAATTTGACAATGTTGTTTCCTGTCACTGAATCATTGTATGGGCCACAACATCGACCTATAGGTGGCAGCATCGTCATCGCGTTAGTATGGATCAGTGGTCAGCAGCATGCACTAAAGTATACATAGTGGCGCTCTGTTGTGAGTGGTTTGAGGCAGTTGTTGGCTAAATGAGAGTATTGATTGTAGTTGAATGGTAATATAGACGTCCTCCAAAGTCTATTAGTGCATGAAGCACACAGAATGTTCCTATTACGTATGAAAGAGACAATCTACCAATCAATGGGGCACTGACATAACCCAGGCTCCCAGTCTGACTTCCTTGGCCTTTCTATCTCTCTTCTTTTTCTTTCATCATATTTAGGTTGTGTTCTGTCTTACATGTTTGCATGGCTGTTACATGACTGAAATAGTTCAGTATTGACTTCTCACTCATGTTTCATTATGGGATGCAGAGAAAAAATGAACTGTTACATGTGCATTGAGTTGAGGTAGCAGCTTGTGTACCCTCGACCATTACATGCATATGTCTTCATTCATTTTCTTTGCCAGCTTTCATGAACCAGCTCATTTAGTCATGTCTGACTGTTACAGGGCTTGAGATCTCATCAGAATGTCTGACACATGCTTATGTTAAGTGAAAATTTTAATAGTGAAACGGCATGGCTTTCTTTGCATGATTACTTGCAAGACTCTTGCTTGGAAAAGTTTCAGTCATCTTATGGACTAACAATATGCGTTCTACAAGCAAAAAAAATGTCTGCTGCTTTCCATCATGCTAACACAATAACGCTTAAGTTATTAAATGCCGTCAACTCAGTTTTAGAGGTGGCTGTCACATTGTGCATGATCCTCGTGTAGTGCACTATTTAATCCCTTTTGGCTGATAATTCAAGTGCCTAAGGACCAGAATTCACTTGTGAGGCGTAAAATTTTCTGCATTTTGGTACCAAGAATGTGCAAGAGGAATCACTAAGAGACAGTCACGCAGTTGCATGCCAAAGAATTAAGTACGTCGTGACATAGAGCTGTCTGTCACATTATTATTTTTGCTTGCCACTGGCAGATATTTGCATTAGGAGCTCAACAGTGCTGTCACAAAACAACTACATATCGCGAGGTGATATTACTGCAGCGTTGCATTTACACAACTCATTTACACAAGCAACACGACAAGAGCAGGATTCGCATGTAATTGCTTGCAGACCTCGTCACTGTCACATATCGCAAGGTGATATTGCTGCAGCACTGCATTTACACCAGCAACACGACAAGAGCAGAATTCGCGTGTAATTCCTTGCAGACCTCATTGGCAGTAGCATCTTCCCGTTCAACCAATTGACAGCACCTGCAGTTGGTGATGTCGCCAAATGCACACTGGTGACATCACAATGAACGGGGGTTACCGTAATAGCCAGGAGAGGCACCTGGGACTGTTTCCTTGGTTTTGTGGAACTCCCGTGGTGTATGGCGCTGCCGCATTTGGCCTAGTTTATTGTGATTATGTTCTCGTTGCGATGCGGGTGTGTACAAGAAGTGTCGAAGAGATATTCGGATGTGGTTTAGGGGCCCTTTAAAGCAGCTGTTTGCTGGGTCACTTTCTCACTAACTGAGTAAAATGAGCAAATTCTGGAGACATTGCAGTGTCTCGCTGTGCTGGTTCTGGACCTTACGTAAAGAAAGATGTGTTGACGCCACAGTCAGCATAAATCATAATCGCGTGTGTGACATGTTGAGGGTGTCCTATGTTTTTCCAAACTGGAATATACAAGCACTATAGTGCACAGCATGGTGCAAAAGATGAGCAGTCTTATAGCACTGATTTAACTGCTTACAAAAGCTTCATTTTCAATAAGTAATTGATCTGTTAAATCGTGCATCGGTGCTTTGAACAAAAGTATGATAAGACACTCGGACTAAAACCATACCTCATTATCAACATTATCAACCTGTCTTCACACACTGCACGTCGGAGGCCACTCTTATAGATCTCCAATCATCCCAGTCCTGTGCTAACTGTGACCAATTTATTCCCGAACTTCTTGATCTCATCTGCCCACCTAACTTTCTGCCGGCCCCTGTCATGCCTGCGTAATATACTTGGAGGCTTACTAATAGGGTTAAACTTCAATTGAGGTCGACACAGCGAGCATTGGAATGGAAAATGATAGGTGTAACCTTTAGGGACAAGAAGAGAGTGGAGTGGATGAAAGAACAAACGCGTGTTACGGACATATTAATAGAATTTAAGAAGAAGAAATGGACAAGGGCGAGGCACGTAATGCGAAGGCAAGACAACCATTGGTCACTGAGGGTAACAGAGCGGATCCCTAAAGCGATATTGCATTGCCTGACAAGTGCGTCCGAGACCCTGAGACAAACCCTCATCCCATTAGCATAGTGTTAGAAAATTAGCCATATTACCTACAAGATAAAGATTTCACTGGGTGTTCACACAGATTGTTGCATTGGGCATCAGATTGGATAAGCAGTTTCTGTCTGTTATTGCAATCATGTTTATACTCATCATCAAATTCAATAACAGCCGTACAACATGTCGTTACATCCTGGAATACTCCTAATGTTTGCTTTGGACTATGGATTTTCTTGTAGTAGTTATTCCCAAATGATGAACACTAGTGTTGGCATAAAGCAGGAATTTCTGTACTGTAATTTAATTTTTGTGTCCTTACAGAGCCAATGGTTCAAGAAATCACGCTTTAAACAAGGCAGTGGCAAGAAACTCAATGTCGGAGGCCATGGGCTTGGTTTCAGGACGAGGGAGCGACCAGGCCTTGGCTGCCCTGACAGCGTGAGTGTGTTTTCTTCTGTGGCAGATGCTTCAATGCCTTTTATCTTTCACTAGATTTATATCATTTTAATCGCATAATGATCACCTTTATTTTCCCCTTAAAGGGACACTGAAATAGCTTTGGTGATATTGTACAAATGCATTGTGCTGGTAGCACAGCTTCTGCTCATTAGCATACCAATATTGATGCTGTTTGTGGTGTAATTTACTGCAAGGTTTTAAATATGTGTATCTACAAAGATCAGTACGACTCAGCTTGGGGTTTTCGACCGCCCCTGCCACCTTGCCGCAGTGGTCTAGCGGCTATACGTATCACTCAGCCACTGACTTATAGGTCACAGGATGAAATCCCAGCTGTGGCGGCCACATTTCAATGGAGACGAAATGAGAGCACAATGTCAAAACATCGTTTCAGGACCTTTTAAACATTGAAGGCTCTGGGTGTAATAACTCTGCAGGCAAAATTCTCTTGAATTAAGGAGAAGCCAAAAAATGACATCAAGGAAGGCACATGAAGCATTACTTGGTAGTTTTTAATTGAAGTACTGTAGTTGTGATGTAGCCCCGCCACGGTGGTCTAGTGGCTAAGGTACTCGGCTACAGATCCAAGGGTCGCGGGATCGAATCCCGGCCGCGGCGGCTGCATTTCGATGGAGGCGAAATGTTGAGGCCCGTGTGCTGTGCGATGTCAGTGCACGTTAAAGAACCCCAGGTGGTCGAAATTTCTGGAGACCTCCACTACGGCGTCTCTCATAATCAGAGCTGGTTTTGGGACGTTAAACCCCACAAATCAATCAATCAATCAATCAATCAGTTGTGATGTAAAGGCACATGAAAGTGGACAGGAAAAAAACTTGCCACCTGTGGGACAATTGTTTCAAACAAATTCAAGTTGGAAGAACTTGCAGGTCAGAATTGTTATGATGGCTATCCAATCGTGACTTTAACCAAAGAATCAGCTTAAGACAAGTCGTGCCTATGTATTAAGTGTGTTCATTCACTACACATTGCATGATTTTTCACAAAAAGATCAGCATATTTAGGGTGGATTGTGGAAATTGTTTTTAAGAAATCTCATTATCTACGTTGTTCCAATGAGGTCAGTCTTTATTTAGTTCCAAGTACCAAGTTGACGCTACCACTGCTCCCCGGCGCAAAGTCGGTGATGGGAACCACGGCAGTTTCGGTCGTTCCGTACGCAAGCAGGCACAGTGAAAGGATCAGAGTCGTGGTTGAGAAAACAAAACAACAAAAATTTAATCTGTAGTGATAGGGCGGCACAGTAGAATACAAGGCGAAATAACACTTCACTCAACTAACAATGAACAGCGATTAAGGAGCTTGACAAAAATACTAAAGCGCGAGAACAACAAACAAATAAGAAAAATAAACTAACAAACAATAACTAGGGTAATGACAACAATTCAGGAATCTAATCTACAAAAGTTAAAGTTCAAGGAGAAAGTTCAGGGGTATAAACATGAAGGCATACGTGCTGATGACCGGCAGCGTCGAAGGGTCCACGACGGTCTGGTGCGGCAGTCTGGTACGGCACAGCGTTGAGGTCGATGGAGTTGCGGCGCTGATGTTCCCGGGGAGCTAGCGCTTGATGGCAAACCCGAGCAGTTTTAACTAACTCGAGCCGAAGTCCCGATGCCTACGTTGCAGACGGTAAGCGCACATCTCAACTAGGCGAAGCGGCTAAGGTTAGGTGGCCAGCCGATACAGAGCCACGCTAACAACTTCTAGAGCGATACGATGATCGGCTTCTACACCATGTAAGCCAAGCGACTAGAACCCCGTGCTCCTCAATGCTCCTCGCTTAAGTACTCGCATGTCTTTCCTGATTCGCTGTCTTTGGAATTGGGGCGTGTTTTTTGAGACAATTGTTCCACAACTTCATTTCTGGCTCCGCCCAAAATATCCCACTGGAGAGAGCGATGACCAAACCCTTTCTCGTGGCCGCCGACGGGCCTCTTCCTTCTGCACCCCCGATTGACAGGTCATCAGCGTAGCGGGGGGTGCCCTTCGCCGGTCAACAACGGTATGCATACTTGTCCCCTTCAGACACGGTGGCCGACGAGCAAACAATAGTGCACGCGCGCACGTGGCCAGTGCACGTCAAACGGCTGCCCGCTGTCTTGCCCCGTATTGTTGGTCCGAAGCACCGTTGTTCGGCCATCAGGCCATCAAGAACCACGCCGGGGGTCGCAGGAGAATGCTTCAAGTTCAAGCTTCCCCGCTCGGGAGGCCATCATCTCCACGTCTTCTCCGAAAAGGCCGAGAACTTTCGACGTATTTGGAGAGCGGTTGAAGCGCTTCTAAAATTGCACGTGCGGCCCTGCCGTACATCTTCAGTTTCACCACGAGGCAATGTCAATCCGTGACAACCACAAAGAGATAAGCATGCCGCACACAAAAAACAGATAAATAAAGCTGGCCACAAGCTCTCAACCACAGCACTTGTGGCTTTGTAGCAGGAAGCCGCTGCTTTGACGTGGCAAGGGAAAAAAATGACACACGTGTACCAGCCCTGTACTTTTGCATGGGATATTCAAGGAAATTCTTAAATGCTATTCGAAAAAGTCAATAATTCGATAAATCAAAGCTTGACATGTGTCGGATTGATTGTACTAAAAATACCATTCTTAGTACAAAAAGATGCTTAAGACGGAAAAGGCACTAAAAAAAAAGAAAAAGCAGGTTAGATGACCATGCTGCCTGAAAAATTCCCACACCAGCTTGCCATGGCATCATAGATATTGAGGGCATTTGCTGAGGCCTTTATAGTTCCATATTGGTAAGAATTGGTTTTGACTTGTTTTGAAGAAGCCAGAGACTTAATTTCATGCGTTTCAGAAACCCTTTATTGAGCCAGCATGACCACAATAATACTTTGAAATCAATTACATCGTGCTGGTCTATTGGCACAGGAATTTCTGCATGACAGCCACGCAAATTAAATTTCGTCCTTCATCATTTTTTCTTCCAAAATAGTGAACGTATGATTGAAAAGTCAATGACAGCATAGTTCAACAAACAGTTGTTTATCATACTTTGACTCATTGTGTTTTTCATTAATGACCCCTTAAAGCCATTGGTAAAAATGGGTTTTGTGCAAGCTACTGCTAAATCTTTGAGTGCTTGCCCCCTTCCCCCCAATGAGAGACCTGGCAGTTTGCTCGTGAAAGGATTAGTGATGAAGTCGCGCACCGTGAAATCAAGCTTTTTGTCTTTCGAACCATCTGTAAAACTCATTTCTTTTTAACAGAGTGGAGCTTCCCAGAGGCAGGCTCCCGTGGCTGGACCCATGTCTGGGATGGGCAGCTATACTGCTAGCGTGCTCTCGGGACCGAGGTTTGTGGCTGCATCTGGAAATAAGATGGACAGTAGTGCTGGCAGCAACATGGCCTCCTCTGCCTACATGCCTCGCCATGGGGCAGGGCCACAGACAGACAGGCTATCCTCCATGCGGGCAGCTTTCCAGGTAAGACCACTATCTCCTCCTTTGCTTTTATTACAAGGCATTGAATGCCACAACATACATACCGTGCGTTGAAGGTGCCCTGCAACACTTTTTTAATGTAATCTTGAAACTGTGCCCATCAGTTGTGGAGGCTCCTGTGAATATGTGGGCGAAATTTTAGGGCACTGTGCACACCAGGGAAATCACAACCTGGTTTCAAATATGGCTCCTGCCCTTCTTTCAACGTGCGATGTCACAAGTAATATTGACTCCATTGTTTGAAGTAGAACTAGCACAGGTGATTACCATAATTGCACAAATGCCCGTGGTAATGCTTTATTTGTTCATTTTAAGTTCAGCAAAGAAATAAAAAGTATGTATCTTTCTTTCAGTAGAACAAAAGTTGAGCGATATAGTCAATGCTACTTGTAACATCATTTGTCGGAAGGAGAGCAGGTGATTTGTGGCTGTATTTGAAAACCAAATTGCATGAAGCACACTAATTCGCTCACATGTTCACAGGGGTCTCCACGACTGATTGGCATGGTTTTCATACCATGTTCAGAAATTGTTGCAGGGACCCGTTAAGGCATACACTACTACTTTGCCAATCTTTGGTGGTTGTCCACGCATATTATGTGCACACTTGTCATGAAAAAAGGACAGAAGAAAGGCTTGTTCATACCATGTTTACTCCTGTGATTTGCGAACATTTTTTCGTGAATTTAGAGCTCCGAAAAGGGGGTGCGCAAATTACGCGGAGATTTCGCGAACAGATTTGAAATAACGTGTAATATAATGCAACTAGCACGGTAACTCTTTTGGATACGATCTCAAGTAACACTGCAAAACGCTGTAGTAAGAGTATACGGGTGCTCCAGGGACACTTTTCGCAGTCCCTTCGCGTTGAGAGCGCAGCACGTAGAATTGTTTACGAGCCGCCCGCTGATGGCTGCCGAGATAGCGCGCGCGCCAGCGCCATCTCGGCAGCCATGCGATCGCTCGGCAGCCGAGCGACACTCCCCCCCTTTCGTCCTTTTCATGCTCGTTAAAGACGGGCAGGGCCTTTCCTCCCTGCATGGACGGCAGGTGTCCCAATCGGGGTGACGTTATCGCATCCTCCCTCCGAGCGACGGAGATAGGCCGGGCTCGTTTGATCTCTGCTTCAGCCGTTTTCGTCGCCCCCCACTTGCATGCTTTTATTCTAGCGACTGTACTTTGGTCTTCGGGGGCTTCCGGAGAAAAGAATCGGAAAAAGGGGGCATCGCACTCGCAGCTCCTTTTGCGTATGACTGCGCTCGCCTGCGCAGCATGGGGCGCGGCTGCGCCTCTGTTCAAAGTCTGTCCGTGCGTGCACGCCGGCGAGCTGGGAACGGGGAGCACAAAATATGTGAGAAAATTTTTTTTTTTGCAAAGCTGGCTAAATATAGGGATGCACAAATTATGCGAGGGCGCAAATTATGCGGGTAAATACGGTATGTCAAGTGATCCAGTTTCTGGGCATCTTTATAATTATGTGATGTGACAGCATAATGATCATCTGTATCTGGAACCACTTTCACGTGCTTTTGCATCTACATTGTATCATTTCAGTAAAATAGATTCCTGGGCTAGCTGGTTTTGCATATTTACAGTGACGAACAGCGCAAGTGAGACTCACAAAAACGAAAGAGGTAGACAAGGACAGCGCCTGTCCTTGTCTACCTCTTTCTTTTTTGTGCGTCTTACTTGCGCTGTTCGTCACTGTAAATTGTATCATTTATGCTGCATCATACTTGTCCTGATTGTATACAGGGCCATGCATTTCTCATTTCAATGTAAGTGGAGAGCTCTGAATGTAAGAAAGCCTGTCTACAGTGTATCAAATAATTTACCGTCTCTGTGTCTGTACAGTAAAAGCTCATTAATTGGACTCTCATTAATTCTGAATATCAGATCATTTGGACTTATTCTCTCATCCCTTCAAAAATACGCATCATTCTGTGAGACTGGACAGCTCGTTACTTCGGACAGATTTGACCGCAAATCGGATAATTTGATGACTTTCAGGCCGCTGGCAAGGCTCGAAAGCAGTATAGAAAATGCCTTCTCTCATCGTGAATCACCATGAATCATGGATGAATGCCATCCTGATCACGTTGTGAGCAACAAAGTGTTCATGGTAATAAATGCACAAACACACTCAAGGCGCATGGAGCAGACACGGATGAGCGCAGACAAACGCATGGACGATCCATAAATATCTACCAACTGGCCCGGTTTTCCACCTTTCTGTGATGAAGCATTAATCTGTAGCAGCTGGGGCAGACAGTTTCGTTTTCATTTGGCGCACGTACACTGCGCAGATGCTATCTGTGATTTCATCAATATCACAGCTATAGTTTGTTCCACAGCAGCTGCTGCAGCATGCTTCACGCATTTATGGTGTTTGTTTTGACCATTCGATAATTCGGAAATTCAGTTGATTCGGACATTTCTTCCGATCCCTGGAAATCTGAAATAACGAGCTTTTACTGTAGTTAAGTCTCTGTGTGGATAGACCCGGAAATATCTCATCATCCTTAGAACAGCCTCTGCCTTGCTTTGCAACACACTGAATGTACATTAATGCTGTGTGCATTTGACGTTTCAGGCTCAATACAAGTCACAGTTCACAGCAGCTACAGACACTTCGTGGAAGCTTGGGCTGCCGCGTTCACCACCTCGCCGGCCACCCTCACCGCCACGACACACACCATTCACTGCTGTTCCATTTGCCGTACCTGCACCGGTGAATTTCACAGTGCCATCCTCCAATGCAGATGCACGTAGAGATTCCCAAGGGAGCAACTCCAGCAGTCATCCACATTCGCAGGACAATTCAAGCCAGAGCAGATCTTTCAGCTCCAATTCAGGGCAGCAGCAAAGTGGGACATCCAAAGAGGAAAGGCGGAGAAACAGAAAGTCTCGCTGGGATTGTTAGCTTGATCCATTTGTTGAATGTAATGACGTACTTCAAAGACCATTTTAAAAACCCTGCTACACATATTCCTTGATAGTTGCTGTTCATGCGTGCTTGATATAAAATGGCAGGAAAGAAGCCAAGGAGTGCATTGCTGTTATGGGCTTAGCTCTCCAGAGTTATGTCAACTTGGTTGAGCCACAATCAGAACAGTCGCATTTCAAGCATGTCACATTTCTACTGTCATGACTTCATATTGCTTTCTTGTTTTGTAGATTTAATCATTGTGCATTCATCAATCGTTGCTCTGACCCCAATAAATATCTTTAAAAAAAACGGGAATTTTGCAGTCAGCTTTCATGGCATTTCCATGAAAGGCCCCTTACTTCAGCACATGGCATATTTCAGCTATGCACTGGAGGTTGTTAAGTGCCCAGTAAAGGGGTGTTCTACCACAATAATAATGGTGCCACACGGACGCTTCGAAGGCCTTTGAACCGACAGTCCATCGACTCAAAGGTCAAGTTTGAGCTGCTACACGGGCAGTTTCGATGGCCGTCGATTCAACAGAGCACCCTGCAACCCTCTTCAAGACTTCGAAGGCCCTTGAGCGATGGAAGCGGAAGCTGTGCGAACTCTGAGACTTGGTGCACCGGCAGCTCGCGCATGCCACGCACATATTTATGTCGTATCAATAAGTAGAATCATACACCGGTGAAAAATATTAACAACATGCCAAGAGGCCAACGGTCTCGCTTTATTGCGTTAGTTCTAGAACGGATACACTGTCACTGCCATAAAAAACAAATGCCATGCAGCTGATGGGAAACACTACGTGTGGTGCCATCCAGTGTCTATGAATCAAACCACTTTTGAGGCTTACGCTAGAGACTTAGGCTTAGCAGTGTCAAAATCAGCACATTTTCTGAATAATGACTGCAAAACGTCGCGCATACTTTGTTCCTTTTGGTACATGAGAATAAGGGAAGGCTGAATTTAAAGTTTGTTTCTTGCCGTCGGTGCAAATAGCAAGCAACTAGTGCAAATTAGAATTTAAGCGAGTGCTTTTGTTGCTGCCATGTTGTTGCAAAATCACTCGGCGACTCAACGGCCGTTCAAAACTGCTGTGTAGCAGCGCCAGAACTTATTTTGAGTTGGTAGAGTTGTGGGCTTTCTGAAGGTCGTCGACTCAGAGTCCTCCCAATGTGCCCGTGTGACACGGGTATAATTTTTCTGATTGGTCCATTATTAGCAGAGATAAAAATGTTTGAACTGGCACAAAACTATGATTTCAGAAGTAGTCAATGTGTATATGACACCTTTGCCACTTGCCAATGCTGGAGTGCAAAGTGCTCAAAGCAGGTCATCCCATTCAAGCTGGCAGCTGCCAGAAGAAGCGCCTCCTAATTGGTTCAAGCAGGTCACCTCACACATGGACAGTTGTCACGTGTCACTATGAGCTATATTACACACCGACTAGGCAGTATCAAATGTTATTCTCT
Organism: Hyalomma asiaticum; assembly: GCA_013339685.2. NCBI lineage: Eukaryota > Metazoa > Arthropoda > Arachnida > Ixodida > Ixodidae > Hyalomma > Hyalomma asiaticum. Next base: position 138,238,570 of record CM023482.1, read on the forward strand.
CCATCTTGAAACATGGCGTCTGCAAACGGAGTAAACAGCACTCAGTTTGAAACTTGAGCTCCTTTTGCAGTGCATAGCGATGTAATTCTTGGCAGACACAACCACGAGCATGCAATGTTTGCACTGCACTTATCAGCTAAAAGTAACCAGACCTTGTGAGGGCCCCTTCATGGGGGTATGGGGGGAGGGACCTAGGTCTTCAGATGAAAGTGATGCTTTTTTAATTGTAAAAAAATATGTGTTTTTCTTAAATGTTGTTGCTATCACATTCAGCATGTCTTTTTGTCTTTTTAAACATGCTCACAAAGCTCTAGCACTGGGAAATGCATAGTTTTGCTTGAAAGCCATATTTGTTATGCAGACTTGCCACGAGGCAGTCGTCGAAATTGGTTAGTTTTGCATAATTTACAAATTTGAAACGAAAGTCAGTGATCAAGGGCTCGTCCAGGTTGTTCCACTCAAGCCCCTGGAACAGATAGCTCTTCCAATTTCCCGCCTCCAGAGCAATAAGGTACCTTTTATACTATTTTTCTCGAAAGGCTTTCACTGCTTGTTTTAACTTTCCTGAGAGGCATAGTTACTTTCTAATCATCCAAGTTCAGCTGTATTTTGTAATCTTGTTTGCCTGCTGAGATGTACTTCAGGTATATCACACAGTGTTTCTGTGCTTTGAAGCATTATATATTTGATGAAATAAAACAAAAATTTCACATGTCAAGGTAAAAATTTCATATTTTGATAACTTTGGATAAAAATCTAACTAGGGGTAGATACATGAAACAGGACTTACTGCACTCCTTAATATTCAGAGATATATCTGCATAACCTTTGGCTTGCTTACTTAAAATTGTTTCTGCCAGTCATCCCAAAAACTTAACAGAGAGGAATTGTACAGAATACTTTCTTCATTTTTTAGAGGAAAACAACAATAACATCTGTAACAAGTACAATAAATTATTTCTTGTAAGTTTCATTAGTCTTGTGTGAATAGCAATAAATACTTTCCGAAGACCCATGCCCTTGCTTAACACAGTATCATTGCAGGAAATTGTCAGCAGTGTGGTCCTGTTATATTTTTTTATGAATAAAGCTTTCAAGGTAGTATGTGCTGTAGTGAATGATCTCAGGAAATAGTATTGGAAGTGTGTGCTGTTACATATGCAGGGTTCAAGTGCTGTTGGAGAGTACTGAAGCTGACTTCAGGCATAGGGGGAACTTCAGGCATATCATGCAGTGCAGTTCCTCAAGCGCAATCTCATCTCACGTCATGGAACTCCAAAGCGCTTACTAATAGACGGCAGTAGCTGTTTGATGTCACGAGAGTTTGAAACTGCCCTGAAGGCCTGCGGCTCAGAACACGCCACCACGTCGGTGAACCACCCGCAGTGTAATGGTGTCGTTGAGCAAACGAATCATACTCCCTGCAAAATTCTCACATGTTACATCAAATCGTCAAACACAAACTGGGTTCGCTTGTTAGCTGATGCTCTCTTTGCCATAAACACTGCCAGACAAGCAACAACACAGGTGTCTCCATTTTTCTTTGTTTATGGGAGGATGCCTTCAATTCCACCTGACTTTCACTTCAGCGTGTCAAATAGCACCGCTGGTGGTCCTCGCGAAACAGTGCAGCAACGGTATCTCGGTGCTCAACAGTGGTTGCTCACTTTGAATGCATGCACTCAGGAGATAAATGCAAAGAACTGTCGGAGTTTACCATCGTGTGACTCTGGCAACCTTGTTCTAATTTACCACGTGGTTTGCAACCCAGGGCATGCTGCGAAGTTTATGTCGCACATCCGGGGCCTATCCCGTGTCATCTGCCGTCTAGATCCAGTGACATATCGTTTAGAGGAGTTGCTTGAGCCAGGGCACTAAGGTTTGCCCCACGTGTTCCCCAAGCATCTGTCCAACATGAAGCCAGAGTGCCCCCTTCTGCAGAACGATGTAATAGGGCAAAAGGAACGGCAGTGGGCCACTGACTCACAATATCAAGGAAGCAAGGAAGGTGAGAAAGACGAAGGGTAAAAGGAGCTAGGCCGGAGACATTGGCCACAACAATAACAACAGCATTGGCCTCTAGAATAAACAAGTCTTCAAAGAATTTCTTGTGCGCAAACTGTGGCCGTTGCAGTATATAGTTCAATACACATAAGTTCCTGTACACATTTTCAAAGTGTGAGCTAACATGCAACGAAAGCATATTTAAATATCTTCTTATCTAATAACTGCATACCTTAAATTAGGCACTAACACTAAACCAAACTCCTATGGGAAATCCGGGAATCTGGGATGGGAATCCGATGGGAAATCCACAGCAGTGTGCGAGCTATACTGCAGCGTGATGTCCTCCACAGGAGAGCAATTGCTCTATATCTTCGTTCGGAACACTCCTGCTCCAGCCAGAGTAATGACAAGTGTGTAACCACACAAAAAATTATTGCCATTCCTCTTGTTTCGGAATGCCAATACAACTCTTATTGAGGTACTTCTAAAGGGCAAATTTCTTCAACACACGTAAACCAGGCTCTCAACTGGTCCTCTGTATATTAGTGCCTTAATTGTTGCATTCCTAGCTCTTGCATGATTATGTGTGGGACTTCACTAATTTTTGTACATAACATATGCTCTTTCATGAGGCTTTTCTAAATGTTTGAGCTGACCAAGAAGCAAGGTCTATTTCTGTCTAATTGGCAACCTCTGTTTGAAGCTTACAACTCCAAACATTTCAGCTTGGTGAACAGAAAAGACCTCTAGGCACTTGTCTGAAAGTGGCAAGGGCTCGCCATATGCACACTGCTTGAACCCGAGAAGTTATTTTGCCAGTTGTGTAAGTTTCCCAAGAAAAAGAGAAAAAGTGTTACAATAGCTGGGTGTGAATCTTCCACCTTGCTACAGCAGAAACAGAATATTTTGCATGTTGCCTGTAATAGTCTGATCTGTTTATATTTCTGCTATATGTCATCTAAAGGTGCTGGAGAAATTGCATGATACCTGCTTTTGATGAAGTCTGCCAATTTTTACTGCTGCACAAAGGGCTGTTGGCATAGCTGTCATTCTGCCATTGGAACACTTGGCCTACACTCCCGGTCTGCCATTTTTCATTGGCTGAATTGGCTCCACATGGGCACCGATGCTGCATCCTTAAACACTCCACTTTGTTTTGTTTTTTTATTGGCCTCTACTCAAGACAAGGTTTTCGAGTATTTCGCTTGTTCATTTATTTTCGGTAAGGTTTGAGCCCATTATTCGTCAGGGTGGTGCAGGCTACCCCTGTCTTTTTCTTCTTTCTTCTTCACTTTGTGGGAACAGAAATACGTTAGTGGAGCACAGCTACATATCAGCATGACATATTAAAGAACTCTAAAGCTTTGAGGGGGATGTTCTAAATAGGGAAATGCTAGTACGTTTCTTCTTTATATATTGAGGTAGGCGCCAGGATTAAAAGTTTATATAGTTCAGTGTACTGAGGTATGGACACATATCTTGATTGGGATACTGATGACGCCACGTCATTTATTTCACTTCAGTTTATTTCCTTAAAAAAGGCAAATGTGGGTTACATAAGGATGTTCATACGACATGTGCATGCAACATGGGGAATTATCGCAAGTTTCAAGTCATGGAAGAAACTTTTGCCTCTTACACTGTGGGCGACAATAGTGGCTTGATAAGCAGGGACATGCTTGTTTTTAGAGGCTCAGCAGGAAGTGAATTTTGAAATGTGTTTGCGTGAGAGCGTAAATGCATTTGTTGTGCTACCTGAAAGGCATGGTGAATGTGTTTAGATCGACATAATGGAGGTTCATATCAAGATATGATATGTGGTGACTGATGAAGTAAGCAGCAGACAAAGTGGGGACGTAGAATGCGTTAATGTCGCGACAGGATATAAGCAGTAATAAAGTACTTTTTCAGGCTTAGTCCTCTTTCAAGCACTAATGTGCTGTTGGCAGTGTGCCATCTTGCATATTTAAATATTGCGCGCTAGGCACACCAGCGTATTGCAGCGCTTCCCTTATGGATAATTTAGCAACTCCTTTCACGGCCAGCAATGAAATTCAGCACTCTTGGGAATCATTAGCATTGGTTATAGTTACCCTGCAAAGTGACACCCTGGAAAGATTCACGAAAGCATGACGTGGCCTACGAGCCAAGACCGTTCTGTTTTTCAGTTTCGGTTTCACTTTTTGCTGTGTTTGCGTCAAAGGAAATAGGTGGCGTGAGCGTTGCATTCAACATCCGTTTTTGCACATGGCTGGGAGGAACGTCGTGGACTTTAGCGCGTTTGTTGTTCATTTATAATGCTTTCCCTAAGCATAAGAGAGCTTGCGGCTCATTTTAGAAGTAAAAGGTATTCTCCCCTAGAAGTATGCTCCGCCTGTCTGAAAGATATTAAAGAAACCAGCTGTCTGAACGCATTTGTAACGGTGTTGTCAGAAGAAGCCCAAGAGCAAGCGAAGGAGAGCCACGAACGGCTGGCCAAAAATGCACCGTTGGGACCGTTGGATGGCGTTCCAGTTGCTGTGAAAGACAACTTTTGCATATCGGGTGTAAGAACGACATGTGGATCGCGAATGCTCGCCGACTTTCACCCACCTTACACGGCGACTGTCGTTGGGAGGCTTCAAAAACAAGGCGCGGTCATCCTTGGCAAGACGAACATGGACGAATTTGGGATGGGCTCCGGTGCAACTGACTCCACTTTTGGGCCATCCAGAAATCCGTGGAAGTATCTCGGTAAGGACTCGACGGATGATTGGCACATTGCTGGGGGAAGTTCCGGTGGTAGTGCCGTCGCAGTGGCGACTGGTTGTGCTTTCGGTGCTTTGGGCTCTGATACGGGTGGTTCCACACGAAACCCAGCGTCACGGTGCGGCGTCGTGGGACTGAAACCCACATACGGAGCACTTTCTCGGCACGGGCTTATCCCGCTAACCAACTCCATGGACGTTCCTGGCATATTAACGAAAACAGTCGACGATGCCGCCTTGTTGTTTAACGTCATGGCCGGTGCCGACGAAAACGACTCCACTAGTGTGCCGCTTCCCGAGCACGTGCGAAATCTGGAATTGGACGATGAGCCTTCGCTTTCCGGCATTCGTGTTGGCGTTCCGAGGGAGTACCACTGCCCTGGCATGGCACCTGAAGTAGTAGACACTTGGCGCTATGTGGCCGATAAATTGGACTCCTTGGGCGCCGTCGTATCCTCGATATCATTACCGCACTCTCAGTATTCGACGGAGTGTTATTCCGTACTCAACTGCTGTGAGGTGGCATCGAACTTCGCTCGGTACGACGGTTTAGAGTACGGCCATCGCGCTAACGACGAGTCTTCCACGGAAGCCCTGTACGCATCTTCAAGACACGAGGGGTTTAACGAGGTAGTTCGAGGGCGAATATTGGCTGGCAACTTCTTTCTACTGCGCAAGAACTATGACAAGTACTTTATGAAGGCTCTTCAAGTGCGTCGCTTGATATGGGACGACTTCAATAAGGTGTTCGAATCAGGTATTCGGTTGATTTTAACGCCAGTAACACTCACTGAAGCGCCAAAGTATTCGGACTGGGCGCTTAAGGACAACAGAGAGAGAGTGTCTGTTGAAGACTTTTGCACACAACCAGTCAATATGGCTGGGCTTCCTGCAGTAAGCCTGCCCTGTCGCCTCTCGCATAATGGTCTCCCACTGAGCCTGCAGCTAATTGCTCCCAGGTTTGCAGAACGGGACCTGCTGTCTGCTGCAAAGAGGCTAGAGCAAGAGCTTCAGTTTCATCGCCTGGACTTGCAGCTACATTCATATGACCAGAGTAGGAATGCTGCATTCACTTAACTTTCAAGACTCGTATTGTCCCAAACGTAGTTATGTTGTCTGAATCTTTAAAGAACAATTGTTGCGGCTGTTGCACTGATAGTAGTAAGGCTCCAGTCCTTTCTACTCTATTCAGTGTCACAAATTTCCTAATGCAACATGGTGCACAAAAACAAAAACTGTTTGCTAATAATTTATCATGTGATGCATCATTCCTTCAGCATTATGTGAAGCTTTTATAACAGTAATAAACTGCACTTAAGTTACTGTAAAAAATCTGTTACAAATTTCTTCAAACTTGTGAGTTGCATAATGATTGTTGAATTTGCTAAAGTGTAACATTTTGAGCAACATTCCTTGGCAGGTTGTTTTGTTGCCGTTAAGGCACAGTTCACAGATGTCAACTACTTATGTGCACACTGCTACAGACAGCTTATTGCCAAAACCGCATCACCTTATACACTGTGCTGGCATTACCAGAACTAATTGGCGTAGTCATTTGAGCTAGTTGACGATTCATGATCATGGTTTACTGTGCAAATAAAGATTGGGTTGATGTACAGGCGGAGGATATTAACTGAAGGTTTAATATTAGCAGGTAAAATATACACATGAGAAACTAAGTGAAAAAGAGAAAACATGAAATATGCAATGTAGTGGCAAGAAACATCATCTTTGTTTTCATCCGGGCAATAAACCATGATCAAGTACAAGCACGCCTTTTTAATCGTAGGGACACATGTAGCTTTCTAGCCAAGTGCCATGACTGCCATGGAAAATCAGCCACTATGAGCAGTGGTTGCTGGGCATTATCTGCACTTAGCTTTATCAAGTCTTGCATGAGCTTTGATTTACCTGTATGTGTCCATCTAGTTCTTGGGCAAGAATTTCTGCAGTCCACTATAAATCACGCATCTATATGAAATGCAGCATTGTGCTTGAACATAAGTGAAGCTTAGTTCTTGGGCAAGAATTTCTTCAGTCCACTATAAATCACGCATCTATATGAAATGCAGCATGGTGCTTGAACATAAGTGAAGCTTAGCTTTAGTGTCTGGCTTTCAGTCCATAGCAAAGATACAGTTGATCCTTTTTATAACAGACATGCACCATCAGGGGCCAGTTTCTGTCCTTCATATTTATTTATTTATTTATTTATTTATTTAGGGGGAAAACTGCCAGGTCTGAGTGCCAGACTTTGGGCAGGGGTGGGCGATACAATGTTGTAGGAGAACCGATACAATGAAAAAATAAACATGAAATACGGTCCACAATCCCAACAATGACCGTGCCATACAAAAACAATACAAAAAAAGCCATCAAAATAAAAGAAAGAAAAGAAGCGCACACTAGGTTAAAAAAGTGGAAAGAAGTGGCACCAAATATCAACTGTAGTGGAAATAAAATCAGCAATAATACAAAAGTACGGAAGCGAGACGTTGAGCTTCAAGCAATCAATCTGATCGAGATGGGTACTAAAATAAAGCGCACTGTAAATAAATGAAGGTGTAGCTATGAGACATATGGAGCAGGTAACGCACGGAGAAACGAGTTGAGATCGATGCTTTTAAGAATCTCTGATGGCAAATTGTTCCACTCGCTGATTGTGCGGCGAAAAAGAGTACCTGTATGTGTTAGTATGGCAGAGGTGCTCAGCAGCTCTTTTAGGGTGGGAGGCGCGTGTTTCGCGGCGAAAAATTGGTTCGATGTAATTACTCTTCGGTATTGCTAGCTTATTATTATATATGAGATAGAACAACTTCATTCTCTCGCGATAACGTCTCCATCCTAGGGTTTCAAGCTTAGCGCTTTCCAGAAGAGCTGACGGGGAGGTGTCGCGTTGGTAGGCATTAAATATGAATCTTACAGCTTTTCGCTGTACTGATTCTAGTTTATCTATGTTAGATTGCGTGTGCGGGTCCCAGACAGCCGATGCATACTCTAATATTGGTATTACGTACGTTTTGTATGCGAGTAATGTAGTTTCGCGAGATGCCTTAGCGAGTGCCCGTCTTGGGTAACCTATTTTTTCAAAGCCTTTTTCTCAATGTTCGTTCCATCTTAAATCAGATGTGATAACAAGGCCAAGGTACGTATACTGCGAGACAAATGACAAGGAGTGATCGCCTTGGTTGTACTGGAATTTTAATGGGTCTTTTTTGCGGGTTATGGTCATCGCCACTGTTTTTTTTTTTTTGTTAATTGTCATTTGCCATTTTGCGCACCGATCTTCAATATTATTTAAAGAGTTGTTTAAAAGAACCTGGGTCGCTGGAAGCATTAACTACTTGATAAAGCACGCAGTCATCTGCGAAAAGCCTTATTTTTACTGGAATATCACGGACGCTGTCATTAATAAAAACCAAAAATAAAAGAGGCCCGAGGACGGGCCGGACTGAACGGCGCGGATGACGAGTTGATACCACCGACTGTGACGCACTGGTGCATGCAGCTCAAGTATGCTTCTATCCATGTCAATAAGGAGTCGTTTTTCAGAATTGGTTTTAGTTTGATGAGTAGCTTTCGGTGTGAAACGCGATCAAACGCTTTTTCAAAATCTAGAAATAATATGTCAATTTGGCTTTGTTTGTCTAAACCAAAGGCAATGTCATGCACCATTTCAAGCAGCTGCGTGACCGTTGACAAGCTGCGTCGGAAGCCATGCTGGCGACTGTCTATTATGTTGTTGCTTTCAATGAACACTGCAAGGGGGCTTGAATATTATGTGTTCCAGAATTTCAACGCATACACATAACAGCGATATTCTGTACGCGGAGGGTATGGACTGGTTTGCTTTCTTTGGGTATGGGGGTTATTTTGGCATAACGCCAGTCATGAGGAAGTTCTGCTCGAGAAAGAGATTTGTGAAATATTAGGCTCAGGGTACTTAGAACACCATTCTGCGCAGCGCACCAAAAAGGCATTGGGTATGTTGTCGATCCCACTGGATTTCTTATCATCTAGCCTGGGCAAGAGAGAAAGTACGCCCTCTTCCTCTATTTGTACATTGTCAATCGGTGGCAAGTCCGCCGCGGTGGTGTAGTGGTTACGGTACTCGGCTGCCACCCAAAATACGCGGGTTCGATCCCGGCCGCGGCGGTTGCATTTTCGCTGGAGGCGAAAATGCCAGAGGCCCGTGTACTGTGCGTTTTCAGTGCACGTTAAAGAACCCCAGGTGGTCTAAATTTCCGGAGCCCTCCACTACGGCCTTTCTCTCCTCTCTATCTCTTTCACTCCCTTCCCCCCATCCCCACGGACGCTTAGCCGTGCTCCCTACATGGGCTGCAGAAATTAGCGTCCTTTCCTAACCGAACCACAATCATCAATCATCATCATCGGTGGCAAATCACCAAACAAGAGAAACTCAGGTTCTGTGCCGTTATCCTCAGTGAAAACTGAGCAGAAGTACTCATTGAGTATGTGCGTGCCCCCGCCACGGTGGTCTAGTGGTTATGGCACTCGGCTGCTGATCCGAGGGTCGCGGGATCGAATCCCGGCCGCGGCGGCTGCATTTCGATGGAGGCGAAATGTTGAGGCCCGTGTGCTGTGCGATGTCAGGGCACGTTAAAGAACCCCAGGTGGTCGAAATTTCCAGAGACCTCCACTACGGCGTCTCTCATAATCAGAACTGGTTTTGGGACGTTAAACCCCACAAATCAGTCAGTATGTGCGCTATTTCTGAGCTGTCAGTCACAGCATTATTGTCCATTACCAGAGTAGTTGGCGATTTGGTGACATACCTCCGGAATTTCGCCGGGGACGAAGAAATAAATTTCTTTAACTGCGTGTTTTGATAGTGAGCCTTTGCGTCAACGATGCAGTTTTTAAGCTGCAATCTCAGTGCGCAAGTCGAGTTGCTTGTGGACTCTGCGTTCCGTCGTTTCGATTTTTGTTTTGCTTTTTAAAGTCTTCGTCCCAAGCGTATTATCTCTTTGGTTATCCGGGGGTTAGTGCACCGTGTTATTTTCCGCTTACGTGGTACGAAGTCATCAATACACTTTATCACAAGGTTCTTGAAAAAATTCCACAGATGATTGACTGAAGGCGGCCGATTCGTAGAGGGATACAAAATGTGAGAATGAGCTGTTTAATACATCCAGCACGTCAACATCACTTGCGCGAGCAAACACAGGCACAAAGGTCTCCCGTTTCATGACTTTATGCACACAACATAGCTGCACTTTTAGGCGTACAATTTTATGGTCTGATATGCCTTCAAAAATTTTGATAGTGGGATTTCGCTGAGCAGTCTCTTAAAACCAGTGTGTCCATGTTTTCATTTTGTGAACCCCCAGTTATTTTGATATGCGCAGACTACAACTAAACTGACCATAAAAGAAGGCTACAGCCTCTTGCAATTCATATTACCTCCACGACAACTTTCTCTCATTACTTGGTTATTTCCCTTTGTTTGCACAAATAACTGCACTTGACAGACAACAAGACAGCATTCGGAGCTAAAATATCTCATCTGTTACAAGCAAGAATGTCGAGTGAAATATAAAGATATATTATTATTCATAAGCAACTGTCTTTGGAAGTGTGTCTGTTCGAATAGAGGTAACTAGCGGAAAAGATAGGGCAGCCATCCGTATGAGCAAACAATATCTCTTATATTACAAAGGGGTTCTCTTACAAAGGCGTCTCTTACAAAGGGGTTCAACTATATTCATTTAGTCCTCCAAAATAACAGTAGAAGACAGTTTCTGTGCAATTATAGCATTATTTGCGAGTACACGAATGCACTTTCTGAAGACCTTGAGTTGTTTGCGCTTGTTTCCTTTTCAAACCAGCACTACCTGTGGTTTTAAGCTTGCAGTAACCTAACCTAATCAACGAGGATATTGTCTGTCTGTAATCTTTTCCTTGTCTTTTTTTTTTTTTGTAACATTTAGGAGAGGGACACCACATAACTGAGAACAAATAGCCTTAATGTTGTTGGAAGTCACAAAAGGTGAAGCGCTTTTTTGCACTATAGATGTATATTTTCACTGGATTTGCACTAGATTCACAGGCTCGAAGGGTTAAAAAAATGAATAGCATTTGTGCTAGATGCATATTAAATAGTTTATGCTGTGGTGGTAATGTGTCCCCCCATTACTCTCCCCCATTAAATTTTCATGGTCCCCTCTCCTTTATACATTGCAAGCAACCACTCAAGTACAATACACTCAAACTTTATTATGACAGTCCCGTGTGCGACACGAAATTAGCTTCCTTGTATTAAAACAATTGTTATAAACGTTTATTTGTGTTGGAAGTATACAGTCACGGCGAGATGAATTTGCATCTTGTAAAGTGTGATCTTTACTGTGCTCAAACAGGACTGTTTCATATTTCGTCGTGCTACGATATACCGCTAGTGTTCAGCAAGATACGAATGATCGAAGCATACTACCGCGCCGCGAGGCGCGGTGTGTGTTCATCTAGGGGCGGAATTTTAGCGCCGCATTCACTACAAGAGTTGATGGCGTTGATACGAGGACGGGGCAACCGGATATTAAGCAGAACGCTGAGTGCGGCGAGGAAAGCCCACAAAATTACTCGCATGCGTCACGTTTATATGCGCAAGCGACCAGCACTGGAGCGCAATTGCGGAAGAGTTCCGGGACTTCTCAGACTAAAGCGACGTCCGAAAACCGTGCGGCGAAAGAGGAGCCGTCACGCTATGCGCGAAGTCACTCGATATTTATGTGAGGAAGTGACCGTATAGAGGCAAAAACACTGACGCGGAGGTAGCTCATGATGATGATTTCTGGGGGTTTAACGTCCCAAAACCAGCTCTGATTACGAGAGACGCCGTAGTGGAGGTCTCCGGAAATTTCGACCACCCGGCTGCATTTCGCCTCCATCGAAATGCAGCCGCCGCGGTCGGGATTCGATCCCGCGACCCTCGGATCAGCAGCCGAGTGCCATAACCACTAGACCACTGTGGCGGGGCGCGGAGGTAGCTCAATATGTAAATGAAATTATTCTAGCTGCTTTTACGCTTATAACATGTCGCGCAGTCACTTTCGCCCACGGAGCAAGAATTCTTGCTTTCGCCTTTGTGGTTGAAACTGGATGTGCTAGCTGACCGATAGACGCCAGCCATGTGAGTATCCCAAGATGGGATACGCACATGTAGCTGGTTGAAAGTGGACGAGCTGACATGGGCACCAGCCTATATGTCTGAATTAACCTGTTTGATTTATGACCGCTAGACAGCGCTAGAACGAAGAAACGGAAAAGCTGGCAGTGTCTTCGGCAGCCAGTTGAAGCCTTGCCACAGTGGTCTATGGGCTCTCGGCTGCTGACCCGGAGGTAGCGGGATCAAGTCCCGGCGAGATTGACTGTGGGCAATCGTGTGACATGCAACTAAGTGTTTCGAGTAGGATGAATGTCATTGTGCAAAGTGCGTAGGTAGGTGTATGGTTAAAGGGGGCTAACCAGGAAACACAGTACCGTGGCTCAATGGTGGCTTATGTTAGGACGTAACATTGGCACTTGCTTTACTGCGAAGCACGGAGATCTTATTTTATCGAAGACGGTATACGGTGCGCTAATATGCGTATCATGAGCGTCGCTCGTTGAATTATTCCTACATAATCAAGCAGAGTTGGACAAAAACAAGCCAAGCGCTACAAGAACATATGTATTGTTTATACATCCCTCTGACAGCACTTAGAACACGCTTCTCAATTAACGTTACACAAGAACCATCATCAGAACTGCTGGCACACTTCATTGTATTTGCCGTGTGGGAGGAGCCTACGTAGCCTAGCAGTAGAGAGTTTGCTTGGCACTTCGGGGGCCCAGTTTCGATACCTGCCTACCGCATCGCATGGTAAGTTGGCTTCAGATATTACAGCGCGTTCGTATGTGTCTGTGCATTTATTATGCCTACAGTTCTATCCCATGGTACATCAAAAACGGTAAGTCCTTGTTGTTTTCAGTTGTGTTCTAATGATGTACGTGTTAAATATCTATTTTAGTCGCCCCTAAATTGACATGGGCTGTATGAAATTCAAACACTTGGTGGCACATACTCGAATACCACGAGCCGAGCATTACGGTTATGTGCCGCACGTGATAGCAGTATCGTTAACCGTGACGTACGTGACGAGATTATGTTAGAAGTGTATCGTGTTCGTCATACATTCGTGCCCTGTCATCCAAATCTTGGTGCATATCGAGTGCTTGAGAGGGCCAGGAGAGCACCGAGACGTAGATAGATACGGTCAAAGTTACTCAAGTTCGCCAAGAAATGCTTCGCATTTAAAACGGAAAGTGCCTACAGGTAACCTAGCATATGGATGGAATTATATCCATATATCTGCTGGAAATAGTGAACCCAAGTTAGTCTCAGCGCGAGTGTCATTCTGAGGCACAGAAAAATATACGCAGCGGATCAGTCGAAGTAGGAGCATTTATTTTTGGGGTTCATCCTCGATTTCGCCGGGCATTTGAAGGCCGCCGCAAACGGGGCGAAGTTACGCAACGCCTTATTGCAGTCCGAGCGAAATCGGCTCAGCGTGTTCGGCAGGTTGCACATCGTGAAGCAGGCGGTGACGAAGAACACTCGCTCGGCGCTCCATTCCTTGGAAATCGCCGCGCCTTCGGTGGACGACCGCAGGAATGCCGCGTGCGCCACTTCCAAAGCGGGAATCTCGGGAAAGACCGTATCGAACTCGGGTTGCAAGCACGAATCCTTGTCCGCCGAGGCTTCCTTCCATATATCCGTGGGCCACGTGTTGAGGAACTCACCGTGCCTGTCGAACGCTGGCACATCGAAAGACTTGACCACTTCTCGTGCGAACGTAAAGCCGAAGCTGCCGTATAAAGCGGCTCTACTGCCTCCAGCTTGATACCAAGGAATAAAAAGAACCGGCGCCGACACCCGAACCGCGTTCGACAAGGGGTCGTACTCGAAGTGAGGAAAGGCGCACGACCGTGGCGAGTCGTCGCTGCGCTTGTAGGTAGGACTCGTACGCAGCTGCCGCCACATTGTAACCGATCGAATCCAGTGCTGCGTGAAGGTAGCGTTCTCGTAGAACCAGGAGCCGAAAGCCTTGGAGAGCGTGGATTCTCTCAGGGGCCTGTACGGCGGCCAGATGACGGCTGTCTGGCTCTTCAGCTTGTCCGCAACCATTTCGACGGACCCGTTGTCGGCCCACAGAACGCCGGTCACTTTCGCGATGGCAGCTTCGGTGATGTTCGCCAGCTGCTCTTCCAAAATTGCTCTCGCCTCGGAATCGAAGTGCGGGAGAAGTACTGCTGCTGTGATGAGCCAGCGATACGCTCTTTCGAGTTCGTTGGAACAGAACTTGTCCCCTTGCATCTCAGCCCTTCTCTCGGTGCCGTACTTTGCCAAAAGCAACTCGGAGCCGGCGAGAGGAGCGATTAGCTGCACGAGTTCCCACGACACGTGGTCCAGCAGTTGCTCTCGACTGAAGTTAGTGAACAGCCTGTCCACTACCGCGAAGAGCTGCGCGTCCGTGGTCGTCACGCCATCCGAATGCACGAACTTTCCGTGGCCGCCTAAGTTGTCACTGAGGGCTTCAGTCCACTGACGGACAGAAATATGAGGCGTGTACCTGTGGATGTCTCCAAGTGGAGTGTGCGCAGGTTGCTTTAACCGGTTGTTTTCGAAGCGGACGAAATCCTCGTATATCGTTGTTTGCATGCTCCTGATATTCAAAATGGCGTCGAGGGGTCGCATCGTTTCATCGGGAGCGAATGCTCGGTGAAAACCTAACCAATAATCTACGAACTTGTCCGTGTGTAAGATGCCCGCCACGTTATTCCATCGCGCACTAATTACTACTGCTGGCTGCAGGAATAGGTTTCTTCTGTCCCCACTGTCGGTGGCGTGTAGCGACAAGTCAAGTCGGAACCAGATATCGATGCCCCAATTGAACACCAAGTCGAGTATTACGCCCAGCGGTTCGACTCCCGGCAAAGGGGGTTCCGGCCACGGAATCTTCAGGTCCCGCATGAATTTTTTAATCTCGTAGACTTCCTTTCTGGCTTCTTCCGCGGTCCGCTTCCTCTTGCAAGAGTCGAAGAGTGTAGCGATTCGTTTTGTGATGGGCAAGCTATTGGCGCCTTCCTCGAGTCGTCGCCGAAAGTCGTGAATCCAGTAGTGATTGGCATGGCACATCATGGCCGAGCCAATGGAGCAATCTTCGATGCCTTGTGTCCAACGCGCGCAGGCGTACGCCTCGAAGTCGTCGCACGGATCGACGCTATCGTTGATCCAGGAGGCGATGATGTCCGCTTGGTAATGGCAACTCGCCGTGGTGCACGGTCTGCTTCCTCTCACTGCCCTCGTGATCGCAGAGTGTGGCATTAGGTAGAGAAGAAGCGCGGACATGATCGCCATGATGGTCAAAGCTTCGGCTGCGACTCGCTTGCACTTGGCCTTACTTCGCCTCCGAACGACACGTCGGCCTTGCAGAAGCGTTGACTCCTGCGACGCAATGCATCGGCCTTAGGTCAAGCGCGATAGACTGCTATCTCGACTCCTATACAGAAAAAACTGAGTGCAAACGCGAAAAAGAAAAAAAGTTCGTACTCTATGTCCGTTAGTAATAGCAACTTCCATAAAATCATGCTCTCGAAGTCGATAGTTACATATACTGTTTGTCATTGGCCGTGTTTGCTAATAATAAGAAACACGGTCAACGACAAAGAGCCTAATTACGGAGGGGAGAATGCCTGCCAATCAACATCCGCCTGTTTACGAAAGAAAAAAAAAAGAACGCTGGAATCTCGGGTGTTCTCTGGGTGTTCCACAGGGCTCTGTTTTGGGACCATTTTTATTCATCATTTACATCAACGATGTCGTTCAAGTTGTCACAAACACCCCTGTTATGCTTCGTCTATACGCCGATGACTGTGTGTTGCATTCGAATGTGCGTAGTATCGCTGATCAGGTTTTGCTAAACGATGTGTTTTCTCCTTTTTGTGATTGGAGCAGAACTTGGCAAATGGAGATTAACTTTCAGAAAACGGTGGTAATGACATTCGCTAATAAAAAGGAACCATTGCAATTTAACTGTGGAAATGCCGAACACACATTAGAAAACGTACAGGAATTCAAGTACCTTGATGTCGTATTCTTTCCAAACTTAAATGACACAAACACGTCGACCTTATTTTCGCTAAATCGTTAAAAAAAAAAATGGGGGGGGGGGGGGGGTTACTTAGGAAGAACGTTAAAGGGTGCCACAAAAGAATGCAAGCTTATAACCTATAGGTCACTGCATGGTCAGGCCTGTTCTTGAATACGCGTCAGTTGTATGGTCACCTCATCTTGCAACTGACATAGATATAAACTTGAGTTTCCACCGGAAAACAATCAGATTCATCTTTAATCGCTACGACTGAAAGTTCTCCCCTTCCGAGCATTACCAAGTTTTATTGTTGGATCGCTTAGAACACCGACGCACATGCAATCGGCTTATGCTACATAACATTGTGCACAAATCGGTGCGCATAGCTACACCCATTTCTTTCACCACCCAAACTACCCATGTGACCCGCCGATACAATCCTTTGAACATTGTACCATTTAGATCATTTGATGATTGTGAAAAGTATTCTTCTTTCTTTTCGCGTACAGTTGACGTTTGGAATAGTATCGACTGTTTTTTGAGACTGCTACTACATGCACAACTTGTAACACAAGTGTCCAACCATGTCTTTTGATGTTTTCTTTATTTGTTGTTTCTTTGTACGTTTCTTGCAACCACTCCTGCAGTGTCTCTTAAATGTGAGACAGCAGTACCTGTAAATAAATAAATAAATAAATAAATAAATAAATAAATAAATAAATAAATAAATAAATAAATCGCAACTGAAAGTTTACGACGTACCTGGTGTTATATATACAATCTGATGTGGACGGCTGGGTGACTGCTACCGTTATGTTATTTCTACCATCACGAAAGCTCACGAAAGCGTACGAGCTGTCCTGTGATTGCAGGCCCCTGTTTTCTGCACTCCATCATCTGCCGTCGACGTGTGTGGGTGTGGGTGGCTATATTAATAAAATAACAATGAAGATAAAAGTGTTGCTCCGTAACTGTCTCTTTAGCAGGACACCTCAACAGGGCAACACAGGGAAGAGGATGGGGGAATTAAAGAGATAGAGGAGGTGTGGTAAATTAAAAACAAAAGTAACAAATGGAGAGGGTAAGACAGACTTTACTAAGTCTCCCATATACCTGCCAAGTTCCATGCAGTCATTCTGCGGACTTGCGGCCTCCTCGTATTTCGGCCTTATCGTGACCGTCAAGGTTTAGCCAACGGAACTGGCCAATGACTGGCCCTTCTTAACGAAAGAGCATCCTGAGACTATGTATACGACTTTCATGAGCAATGCGCGAATATTCGACAGATACGGGCTGTATTCTCGGCTGTCTCATTCCTTAAGTCAACAGCTGGGAATCGCGTTTGACCAATCAACGAGGCCATCTGTGTATTCGCCAGTGATACCAGCGATGCTATTGGATTTTTGATAACGGCGCAGCTGCTTATGAGGTACCACCAATGCCAACCTTCATCGCTGTCAGGGTTGGTCGTCGTCGAGACAGTTGCGAAGACAGTTCATCGGATGACATAGTTGCCAAATCACTGTGCTGCGTCACGCTCAAGTCTACTCCTGAGAGGCCACGCCTTCCGAGTGGAGCGCGGCCACTTGTGTGACGAAAGCTCCGTGAACCACCTGTGACATGCGGCTTGGTCACCAGCCGCGCTGTTTTGACCAGTCCACTTGGGATGCTGGTCCCATTGCCGCCTTCTAATTGGCTGCCGCCGGCAGTAACTTCGGTACCCGAAGCACGTTGTTGGCTCCAGCTGGATCCGGGGTTGTCGGCAGTCATCTTTTCTCCTGCGCGTGTGATGCAAAAGCGAAGGAAAGGTTTGGGCGGCCGATACGATTCAAGACTTTTCACAAGGGAAATGAACTACGGGAGCATTTATTACGTATAACAAAGTCGAAGCTTCAGGATAAGTCGGGTGAATGCACGATCATGTTGCGCTAGGTTTTAGCGCGATGGCTCGTCTAGCAGAAAAAGGCGTCGACGTCGGAGCAGGCGTTCCACGGCGCAAATAATAATCCCGAACACCACAGTTTCCCACCGAGCATGCAAGGCCTCCGCTAAGGTGCAGGTGCGTTAGGCGAAAAAAATTAGATTGCTCAAAGTAAAATTCATCACAGAAAATTGTAAACTAGGTCTTAATTAAGAACCTATAAGCTCGGACTGTAATTCGAATGTACGAAAAAAACATAATTCTGTTACGAGAAAATTAAAATAATTCCAGCATTTTATATAGAAGAGGCAAACTTTAATGTTCTGTGAGAAGACGATGCAAACGGGACTCAGTGACGCTGTCGCGTTCCACTCTTAAAGGCGAAGCGTAAGTGTCTATTGTCCAACTTTTCTTCTGCTTCCATTACCGTGCTAGCTCACTAGGTATATATATTGTTGGCTATAGCCGGGCTCGGTATAGTTATACTGCCCACAGGCCAGTGCCGTAACACTGAGCGCCAGAGTTACAACCTTGCTAAAGGAAGCCTGAGCAGCAAGTTCATTGCTGCACGCTCTTCCGAAAGCCAAAGGGTGCGCGTCAGCAACGCGCATTCTCCCCGTATGCACGCAGCCAGCAGCGACGACGAAAAAAAAAAAAAAGATGTGGGTGACAACAAACAATCAAAGCTGCGGTATCGTATGTAAACGAATGCTCGAAAGTCGTCCTTATAGAGATAGACAATTTTTCGTCTTCCCAAAAAAGTGGGAAGGCTTTCTTAAGCGTTTCAGGCAACACTACGGGCCGGAAAGGAGGATTTATCAGTGCTCCTGTAATCCTTACCGATCAACGCGCCCACCCCACTTCCAAATCTGCCCGTGTATCGCTCCTGACACATCCCACTTTACTGCAAAATATAATCATCGTGAGTAGCCTACTTGTATGTCCTCTTCTTCGTATAACCCTGCAAATATCCAATGACGTCTTTTGGAGCGCACCTATCCGCGCCTTAAAAGCATCGCTCTAGAATTAGGCCCTCACCAGAACCGGAGCCACCAGCTACACTCGCTTTGGCTGGCCCCTTGATGTTGGTCTGTTGCGACGTCTTGCGGGAGCCGTGGCTGCGAGGCTCTTTGGACTCGGTTCCCGCGCTCCCGTCGTCACTGTGGTTGATTGAAGCATCTTTCGATTTCGGCGTACGAGGCCTGGCTTTACGACACGGCGACGACTTGGTGCCTTTGTTGCGCTCACACATCATTCTTATAGACTTCTTCATCAACTACGGAAGTGCCACGTGGAAGATGATGATGATCCATTAACGAAGGCGCATACCCACCGAGGGGTTTGGGCCAAGAGTCGAGCGGCAGGAGTAGTGTTTAAACGGGCACTATTTTAATATTGCATACTGCAAATATTGTATATTTTCACCACTCCGTTCTTTTGTGCCTATTAGGCCTTGAAAGTATGTATAATAAATAAATAAATAAATAAATAAATAAATAAATAAATAAATAAATAAATAAGAACTGACGATATTGAAGTAATTTAACATTAAATAAAAGAGAAAAACGAAACGCTGCTACTGAAGGGCACCCGCCACGTCCTTTTCTTTGTGCGTCGCCTGCGCTTGATTATTATGACGCAACAGAAACCCGCAACAGAAACCCACTCAAAGGCACATACCCGCTCAATGGGATTGACCAATAATTAGGCGGAGGGACTAATTCGTCACGACATATAAAATAGCGCACCGTGTATTACGAGTGCAGATACCTAGTTATTTGGAATCGAGGTTACCTGGTTAAACTGAGGGGGAAATAAAAATGAAGAGGCTGATCGCGCCTAACATACAATGGAGATTGTGCATGCACACTTTATCCTTAATTTTCCTGACCGCTTTCAGGTTTTATTCACTGTAATTTTTTCGATTTATACCAGCGTGCATGCGACTCCTTGTTTTGTTTATATATTCTGTGAAACAGACAGCAAAACCATACACGTGCGCGGTCTGGTAAGCTTTAGGTCCCTATTTAACATATGACCCAATGAGACAAATTTTACATATGCAAAAAATGTGAAAAAAAAAAGAAGTAAGCTCGTACTCCTAATTAGTGGACTCCACGTATGTATGTGTACTAAGGCACGATGCCATCTCCCAAAGCTCTATATAGTGCCTTATTCTGTTTCAGTCGACGAAATACCTTGTGCAGAAAAAAGCAGCGCGCAATAATAACAATGATAATAAAAGGCTATACTGTATACAGCAAATGCGATCGAGAATTAGGCAAATAGACCTCTCCAATCTGCGCATAATGCATGCACTAATAGTGCTCGTCTTTTGTGCGTTTTCATTTAGCCATTTTAGAGCCTTTCCTTGGAAGGTACACATGGGAGGGGACGTGTGTTCGCGAATAGCATTCAGAAACCATATAGCTGCTGCCGTTTACATAACTTTAGCTCCGAGCTGCTCGTAATAAATAGAGGCTGTTCTAAACTTTATTATTTATTTTTATTTTTCACTCGAAAGAAGAGAAGCAAGACTACGGGACATAGGTACCGCGAGCGGCATACCGCGCGCAACTCGGAACCAGCAAAGATCCCGTTGATAAAATGCTAAGCGGCATTTAAAATGACAAAGCAGTAGGAGGGGAGGGGGAAGTCATACCTGCAGCGATATGCACGTTGCCGTTAACGGTGTACTAGCAGTAAGTTGGTCGCTTTTTCTTTATTGCGTTCATTTCTTTAATAATGTGTCAGAAGTCGGCCCATGATATGATGCCAGACTTGTCCAGAACACACTTATGCATCGAGCGACTGCGCCTTGAGTATCGTAATTAGAATACTTTATCTTTTCTGGCCCTCGACGAATGTCGTTCACCTTGGTATAGGCAATGTGCATATACAAAGACAATTCAGCTCTAGCAATATATATAAAAAATAATCTTAAGCTTGAAAAGTTCCTATAGAAGCCGATATCAGCCAATCATTATATTACGTATATCGTTTTAACGTATATGCAACGTCTCACGGCACTTACGAAAGAAATAATTTGTAAGCTTGGTCTCTGATCTGATTACTCAATTACGTATCGGTATTTCTTTTGCAAGGTCCGTATTAGTAAGAAGCATGTACGCCAAAACTGTTGCGAAGGTAGTAAGTGAAGGCATCCAGCCCGCAGCAAATACAGCAGCAGCAAAGCACTTGAGAAAGAAAAGCTCGGTGAGCTTGTGAACTTCTTTTGTTCGAAAACGCGCACTCTTTGACACTGTCCGAATGCCTGTTATTATGAAACACTAATTATTGTACGAGGCTTGGGTTTACCATTTGCCATTAATTGACGGGAAAGGGGGAGGGTGATGGGTGGAACTTCCCGTTTCCTTCGCTCATTGGTTTGATCCATTCTTTTACTCTTTTTCATCAATAGCCAGTCCCCCTCTTATCTGTCTCTTGTGCCGCCCGTTAACCGTCCCATAGCTGCTTCATTATCTTACTCAACGCCCCCGGGATATCCCTGCTCGCCCAGCTTATCTTGATTGATTCCTGGCGTTTTACCTCCCAAAACCAGCTATGATTATGAGAGATGCCATAATGGAGGGCTCCGGAAATTTCGACCACCTGGGGTTCTTTAACGTGCACTGACATCGCACAGTACACGGGCCTGAGCATTTCGCCTCCATCGAAATGCAGCCGCCGCGGCCAGGATTCTATCCCTCGACCCTCGGATCAGCAGCCGAGTACCATAGCCACTATAGACCACCTTGGCGGGGCACCCAGTCTATCTGTGCGTGAATAAACACACGCTTCGTTAAATCAAGTTTATTAGTTTCTCCCTGGACCACCTCGGCGGCTGCAACGACAGATATAATCCACATCTCTAAGGATGAAGAGCGAATAAATTCCGATGATCAACCACACCGACCAAGGGGGCACAGGTACGGGCACGAAAGCGTCCTCCGGATCTTTGCTAGTGGCTATGGTACTCGGCTGCTGATCCGAGGGTCGCGGGATCGAATCCCGGCCGCGGCGGCTGCATTTCGATGGAGGCGAAATGCTCAGGCCCATGTATTGTGCCGCGTCAGTGTACGTTAAGGAACCTCAGGTGGTCGAAATTTCCGGAGCACTCCACTACGGCGTCTCTCACAATCATATCGGGGTTTTGGGACGTAAAACCCCAGAAATCAATCAATCCGGATCTTTGCCTGTGTCCCTCGTTGGAGCCGTTAATTATCGGCAATTATTCCGTAAGAAATGTAGCACTTACTCCACAAGAAATGATTAACCCAACGGTTCACGCTGGTGCAGCGTAATGCACATCGAAATTTTCATCCACATCGTCAAACCTTTACCTCTTCTCCCCGTTGCTCACGCAGCAGTTCTCTCTCTCGTCACGGACGCAGCTTGTCAAGCATCGCTGCGCGTTTCTGACTCAGTCCTGCTCGCGTGCGCGGCGGTGTGGAAAAGTTCGACGAAAAAAATAGCATGCGTGCCGCTACGACAATGGAGTGGATTGACGTTTTCAGGGCTTCGCTGTTTCCGTATACTTCTAACGGGACTAAGGGCTACACGTTGTTTTGTCATGCCGCGGTTCCGTCCTTTGCATTCCATGAGATTCCACTTTGTTCTTTCTTTCTTTCTTTCTTTCTTTCTTTCTTTCTTTCTTTCTTTCTTTCTTTCTTTCTTTCTTTCTTTCTTTCTTTCTTTCTTTCTTTCTTTCTTTCAAGGGAATTGCTGTGTCTATTTCACAACGACTTCACTGGAACTGGTTTCGCCCCGCATCGGTGGTCTAGTGTACAGGTATGGTATACTGGGCTGCTGATCCGAAGCTCGCGGGATCGAATCCTGGTCGCGGCGCCTGCATTTCGATGGAGGCGGAATGGTGAGGTCAGCGCACTGCGCGATGTCAGTGCGCGTTAAAAAACCACATACGGTCGAAATTTCCGGAGCCCTCCACTACGGCGTCTCTCATAATCAAGTGGTGGTTTTGGGACGTAAAATCCCAGAAATCAATAGGTCTGGTTTCACCGATGCTCTTTCGACACTGAGTATCCCTGAACATTCCGGCACTTAATGAACAGTAAAGTGAACTGCATTCATGTAACTGCAGTACTGCAGTCCGCTTTACTGTACAGTACAGTCAAGTAGATTTTCAACACTTGAGCTTCAGTGACGCGGAATTCAGTGAATGTTGTAGTGTACAATATAGGCGAAAACTGATATTTCTACCTTCACTGAAGAAGAGCACGCCTTGTAAGAGTTCTGAAGGACGCCCCTGCTCACACTGTCTACGTATTTGGGTACGAGTTTTTTTAATGCTGAAGAAACATCTTATTCTCGAATTCCTGTGGTCGTCTCGTTGAAAAGCATTCAAACAACACGTGCTATTCGTGACTACTTTCTGAAGAACCTTCACTTTCTTTCTCAATGCCTGCCATATTTTAACGTAAATTAAAGAATGCTCTTCGTCGCTGACAGAGTACAACCACTGGCGTGTATTTCTACAAGATAATAAAGGCAGTCGGCTGTGTGCTGAGAATCATCACTCTCATTAAACCAACCAGTACAACCAGTACGTACACTAAATATGCCGGCACATTAACTGACACGTACGCTAAACGTAATGCGTAATTAAGTGCACAAGTGCCTATGACAGTTTCAGTCCGAAAGTAGACAGCGAAGCGGCGGAGATTGCTAATACAAGTTTCGTCAACTTCATACTCGTCAAAAAAAAAAAAAAAAGTCACATTTCCTCCGCAAACGCCACAAGCGTCGGCCAGGGGTTGAACCTCGGCCGACGACTACGAAACGATCTGACAGCGTTTCATTCGCTCTCGGTTGGCAGTGTTCCTCGTCTTTACGTCCTCCCGAAAACTGGTTTCTATTTACTCCTCGCCTCAATCACGCGTCCATAACACGTAATCGAGCAAACGTGCGTCAGGCAGTGTGAATAAGACTGAAAGCGAGAGTAGTCGAATCGCTTCTCTTTCGCAATGCGCATGCAACGGTCTCCCATGGCACGCGCCTGCTTCATTAGACACCTTCCAGCTTTTCCTTGCTTCTCTTTTTCATCGTATGTACACCCGCTAAACCAGTTCTCGTGCAATGTTTCGCAAAGTACAAGAAAATCACGAATCCCCGGGCATAAGGTGCGAATGCGGCAGATAATAGTGAGCCACTCATCGCCGGCCAGCGCACTTGCGCAACGGGTAGAGACGTGCCGAGCTCATTCACTCCTGCGGGTGGAGTCGCGAACAACGCATTTTCAATCACGTCGCCGCCTCGATGGTCTCCTGAGTAACAACTGGCGCGTGGGTGCTTTCGATGACGTCAGATCGGCTCGAGCGATGAGCCGCTGCGGCACACTTTACTGCCGCCGGCCGGGAAAGCCCGTCTTAGAGCGTTGGGACACTCGGTGTACCAGGAGTCGCCGGAGTAAACACTCGATCCTCCGCTATTTGCGCGCTCAGGTGTAAGTAGTACAGACCCTAGCGTGGCGAGGCGGGTACGGGGCTTTTGGGCACGGCTTCGCGCTTGCTCGCACCTGTTTGAATCAGCGGCGGCTTTTGCCTCCTCGCCCAAGGACACCGGTCGTCCGCCGGCGTAGCCGCCGTCGTCACCGGGAAGTTGAGTCAAGCTACCCGATTCCGTGATACGCGGCGGCACAATTGAGACGCGTGCGAGGCACTGGCGCGCCTGAAACGCTAGCTGCGCCGGTAAGAATGCCGAGGGGGCTGCATTTGAGACGACCAGCGACTCCTTTCCCACCAGATCGTCGCTGTCAGAGGAGGCGTCGGGCCGCCTTGCAGTTGTCGCGCTGATCACGCGCCGCGCAGTGAAACTAGAGGGAAGGAAAAGAGCAGCGTCGCGTGCGGGGAGTCGTCGCCGTGGTGTTGCGGCTGTCACACACGGCTTCAACGACGCGTCGCGCATTTTCGGCGCGGTCTTTCCGAGGCGCCCCGAGTGGCGCGCACGTGCGCGACAGGGGAAGCGACGTTCCCGCCGCTGCCGCCACCACCACTCCGTCGCCGGATGCCGGCGAGCGACGGATGTTTGCCCCAAGGAAGCGCGTTTTATTATCGCACCCTTTGTTTCTTTTATTCGCGAAGCGATCGGCAGCCGAGTAGCGGCGGGGGGTTGTCACCGCACGCCGCCGAGGTGGTCCGCCGTTGAGAACGGCGCGTCGTGTCTGGAGCGACCGCGGTTTCGCCGCCGGAACTGGCATCTCTGGCCCACTCGAGGCAACGACCAGCGACTCCGATCATGGAGGGATATTGCGCCAGACCGACTCTGCTCCCCTTGTTCCTCGTTTTCCTTTGGATGACCGCTTCGCGGACGTCCGCGTTCAATCTGGACACTCAGTTTCCAGTGGTGCTACCCGGACCGGGACCTGCTGGAAGTCACTTTGGATACTCCGTGGCCTTGCATGCGGGCGGCAAGCATGGAATGCAGTGAGTACTGGGCGCCAGCAACGTGTACTTTCGTAAAGCCATCACAGTTCTAAGCACTCATGATCCCTTGCAGTTCTCCCTACTGATCAATAGTTCACAGTGTGATACCCTGTAGTTCTCATTACTGATGAATGTTTGACATGGTTACATAGGCAAGACCGTGGACACTGCTTGAACGGTGCTGAGCATGCTTTGTTGGGATAAGTACGAGGAACGACACAAAGACACTTTAGTGACTGAAGCTTTCCGATAACGGCACCGATGAGTTTTACTAACGGGGTAATTTTGTGAAGTTGACTTTCGTACTCGGCTAATTATGTTTGGTTATCAGTAACGGCGATCTTTATTTATTATCTTTGTTGTTGTTGTGTTACCAGCCGGCGCAACTTGTTAAAAGAACGGACATTAGACTAACTTCGAGAAGGTTGTCGTTCGCATATGCACGTTCATTTGTTCATGTTCCTGACTGAGCATACAGAAGTTAGCCGAACTGTGCTGGTTAAGGTGCGAGAGTCGTATCTTTTAGTGTTTTGTACGGAAGAGACGAATTCAATCCTAAGCACTAGCTTAAACGTCCATATCTCGACGATGGTTGTATTGTTTCGCAGTCCATGTATTATACGAAAAAAAAAAAAGAACGTCTATACGAGCTCTAAAGGGCATATACAAATGTTATTTCAGAAATTGCTGGAGTATTTATAAGGTAGTATTGCACTGCGCAGTTGCGTGAGAAGTCGTATAGTTCTCGACTGTTATCTTTGAAGCAAACCTCCCGCAGTGTCAGTGGTTGACTGCGATCACAAACAACCGTGATGGAAGCTTGATTTGATGGTCCCAAACATTCTCATAACACACACCCTATTCCATTTTACTATCCGTTCTTCAATAAAGGGTATTATTCTTTGGTTTCTTTGTACTATACTAGCCTAGCGTGCCTACTTCCACTTCCCGCAGCCAAGTACATATAATCAGCTCTTATCCGTCTTCATCTCCTGCCTACCCAAACGGAGGAAACTTGATGCAGCTTTTGCATCATGGTTCAACATGGTTCAACGAAATAGAATCAAGCAGAATGTGTTTATCCGCGACCGAGACCACTTCCTTCACATCGCTCTCGCCGAACGCTCGAAGTTCACGTTATCATATATACATAAATTTTTTCTTACTTGGTTATCTCAAGACGATCCCCTACAGGGTTACATAAAACTGCAGTTCAAGATTGCGAGCCCGGTGTGATGTGCATATTAAATGTTTTTAAAAGAAAGGATACGGACACCGACCAAGAATGATTTAAAAGAACGAATGTATTAACGTTTCTGCTCCCCCACGGGAACCAGGTTATGAACAAGGTTCCCGTGGGGGAGCCGAAACGTTAATACATTCGTTCTTTTAAATCATTCTTGGTCGGTGTCCGGATCCTTACTTTTAAAAATGTTTCATCCCGGCCAGACGGGCTTGCGTCATACTCTCAACTTCATAAATTAAATGTTCGATACGATGTTATAGTCGGCGTATCAAGGCCCGAATTCACACGACCTCCCCCGCCTACCCCGCTTAAATTAATCATTCTGACCGCAGAAGCAAACATATGACCATTTCAGCACTGTATAAATCGCAGCCGGTACTTCAAGAGAGCACGTACTGAATTTTAAAGCTGCTACTATGGGTGTAGCGATGCAAAAATTCAGTAAGGACACGGGGTCAAAAAACTTGCGCATAGTATGATGAGATATATGCAGATCGTGAGGGCGAAGCAAGGCGTGCGATTAAGCTCAGGATGCGGCATGTTATTTTTAAAAAAGCAGAGAGTTCATCGCGCGAAGACGAGGAAGGGGAGGCGATAAGCTAGGATTTGATTTCAAGGAAGTAACACATGCCATACGAATACGTGGAGTGAATGAACTCTCTGTTCTTGTGAATTGAGGGTATTTTTGTGGCTATGCGTGTATAGCATATCGCTCTGCTGCTGAAGGCGAGGTCGCGGGTTTGAGTCCCGCCTGTGGCGCGGACAGAGAGCACTGTGCAAGAACTCTCGCATGCACTACGGCTAGTGTGGATAACACGGTGACCACAAAGCACACCGGTAATATAAAAAAAAAAGGATTGCGCGATTTAGTTGATACTGATAACAAGTGGTGCACGCCGGATGCAGGCTCACGGGCAGGTTGTTGAGCAACTGACGATCATGGTTACGAATGTACGTTGTGGGTTTCAACTATAAATTTTAAAATGATTGCTTACATATGTTAGCTGTAAACTCACTCACTCACTCACTCACTCACTCACTCACTCACTCACTCACTCACTCACTCACTCACTCACTCACTCACTCACTCACTCACTCACTCACTCACTCACTCCAATCAAGTGATATATGTATATTACAATTCCGAAAAGAAAGGGCGTGTATTGCTGCCATAGAGTGGTCTTCAAGGAAATGAGCAACGGGGCGTTGAATGAGGGTTACCCCTTGCGTGGGTGTCGGTCAAGTTCAAATGAAGACCATGCAGAAGGGCCCTGCCTCGGCGGTCTCATTTCGATGGCGGTGAAATGCTGGAATACTAGATGACCTTGCACTGTGCGTTTCCAGTGCGCGTTAAAGAACCCCGGGTGGACAAATTTTCCTTAGCCCTCCAACACGGCGTGTCGCGGTTTCAGTAAGTAATACGCGAACAATTAATTGTTAGTTCGCTTGCGGCCGCTCAGGTTCCGAGAGAGATGCGTTAACGACACGCACTCTGGGAGAAGTGAATGAGGCTCTATAACGGTGTGGAAGTTGACAGAGCTGGGCAATGTCCAGCTGGAAAAGTCAGAAAATTTCTGATGTCAGATTGAATTGCTTCCCTTGCTGCGATGGTTAGGCAAAACTTACAGAGAGGGTAATTCAGACTTCCCTGATTAGCTGAACGCAAAATGCAGAAACGCTTGTATATTACATTAGTCAACCGCTGTGCCGATATGAACGAAACTGTGTGGTATTCCGATTTTTTTTAAGGAAGGAAAAAAGAAAGAAATATGGCCGTGTGGCGATGCTCGGAGCAGATTGGGTAATCTCGAAATTCTCAATCTCACACCTCAAATCTGAATTCTCAATATCTTGTAAATAACGGAAAGTATTCTCGTAATAGGAAAAGTTAAAAAGCTCCCACATCCCGCGTTTATCCAGCATTCCAGTTTTGTAGAAAGAAAAAAAGTGTGTGTGTGTGTGTGTGTGTGTGTATGGGGGGGGGGGGGGTAGGAGGGGCGGAGTCAGTAAATTGTAGGAAATTGTCCACCATTAGACGAGTAACATTTGGCAAATGCAAATGTGACATTGTACAGTTCCGCCCTCAGAATTATGAAAAGCATTTGGGAGAGGGTATTGTATAAACTATTGGTACATATCACCGTCCTGCTGCATGGTTATTTCCTAGAAACATATGTCACAATCCTTAAAACTTCATTTATTACAGCTTATAAAGCAAACAGACTTAGTTAATCCGCATGACGGACTTGCCGATAGATTACAATGTCACAAAAGGTATGCATGGGCATTTAGTTACAGACACAAGTGGAAGTAAACGGAGGAAGCAATTAATTTGCATATTTCAATGGAGTTAACTGTTACCCGCCTAAGTTTCAGTATAATAAGGCTGTACTTCTAGAGAATTGACATACATCATAATAATTTAGCCAGGTTTAGTAAGGTGCCACATTAGAGGCCATTCTTGGAAACTTGCTGATTTATGTTTATTACGCACTCGCAGAAATATCCACCAGGGAATCCCTCGCCCCTCTTGTCGTTTTGTTCTGCTCTTGATTTTCCTTTTGCATTCCTCAGTGCATAGTGGTCAGAATAAGAAAGGATCAGTCAGGTTTAGCCTAACCAGCTTTTAGTTTTTTTAACACGAAAGTGTTTTATGCCGTGGTCCACCAAGAAATCTATGACGTACTTCCGTAACGGAAGTAGATGCTGAAAATAAACACACATTTTAGACAGAAAAGTTCCTCTCGCTTGGATTCGAACCCACAACCAGCCAGGGTGCGACGGCTTGAGCTGAAAACGTAACCACCAGGCCGCCGACTGATTTTTTTTTCTTTATTACATGGAAATGACAACTGAAGTTAAAGACCAGTATGAGAACGACTCCACACTCAAAAATCAGGCAAACACACACATGCGTCTAACAAGTGCATCCATTCAGGCGGCGACTCCTGAGCATACACACTGCTTACGTAGGCTACAGTTTCTCGGTGGAATGATCTTGTGGAACGTGGGTTTTCCGCATGGCGATCACACAGTCTTGAACATGTCATAGGGAGGACCGGCAATTGTTTTGAACGGCAGAACTCGAATTGAGTAAGGGGTGATGTCCATGTCCTTTTTAAGAGTTCTCTGGAGAATATCCCAAAAAAATATTGCATCCGTACAGTCAATAAAACAGTGATGAATTGTTTCTGCGCTTGAACAGAGTCGACAGTTCAAGGACCACTGCACGAAGCAGCCCTTCGTGCTCAACCACGTTTTAACAGGAAGTGTTTCCGAATGCAGTTTAAAGAAAAATGTTTTGATACCGGGAGGTATACACATTTTCGAAACCCTTCTGACTACATTTTGATAAGGCCGACTTAAACAATGTGTCCGATACAAAGGATCTGGGAAAATTGAGTCCACCAGTACAACAGAAATCGCTCTTCGGCTCGCGGTGAAAATATACTCTAGGATAAATCTAACTTTCAGGAAAAGGAATGAGTCTACAACTTCCTTGAGGAAGCCCCAAGGAGCCTGTGAAGTACCTACGACATCTGATGAAACTACTATATTAGGAAGGCGCTGAACTAATCGGACCTGTAGCATTTCACGCAAAAATGGATGGTCGCATTCACGAAAGAAAAAGAGTCGAGAAACAGTTTGCCAAACAAAGAGATGGTCTAATCCGAGTCCGCCCCGTTCAAGTGGGACGAACAGATTGCCGCGCCTCATGGATTCATAACTTGAGCTCCAAATAAATGTTACAAATACACGATGCAGTGCCTGAATGCGGAGTCGTGAGCAATGCAGTACTTGGAGCACATAAATGAGACGTAAACTAAAAACACATTGCAAACTTCAGCGCGACTAAACATTGACAAATTGCGCCCTTGCCATGAGTTTGCTTTGCTTTGTAGCCTCTTAACTTCTCCCGACCAGTGATCGTTGCTGTTCCTGTACTCTGAGAGAGGGACACCTAAATAGCGTATGTCTTTTTTCAACTCAATTCTTGCATAGTGTGACGGCGTTGTGGCCCATAGCCTGAGCTTTTTTCAAAGTTAACACTGGCTCCAGAAGCCGCACAGAAATCTTCTGTAATTGCAAGAGCAGTTCTTACACTCATTTTATCACGACGGAAAAAGGCCACGTCATCTGCGTATGCAAGAACCCGAATCTCATCTGACGGTAATTTAAACCCTTGAAAATTTTGTTCCTTGAGAATGCTCATACAAAGTGGTTCTAAATATAGGCAAAAGAAGAGGTGACAAAGGAGATCCTTGTCTTATTGAACACAGGAGCTTAATCGGATCAGAGAGCGAACCATTCACTATTAGCCTCGTTGAGCCATAAGCATAACATATTTTGATGCCTTTCAGCAGCTGGCATCGATATTTATATGGTTTACTATACCAAACAGGAACCAATGATTCACTCTGTCGAATGCCTTAGCCAGATCCACCTGTACCATCGCAACTTGCCCATCACCCTCTGTTACACACTCTAGCAACGATCTCGCAACATGGATATTTGTCTGAACGAATCGGCCTCTAACGCCACATGTTTGGTGTTCGCCTACCACAGACCTTATCACTAATTGCAAACGGTTCGCCAAAACCATTGCAAAAATTTTATAATCCACATTGCACAGAGAAATGGGCCTATATCCATCGACCTTTTGCAATTTAGTTTCCTCATTGCTTTTGGCTATGAGGATAGTGTGCCCTTCATACATTGTAGCGGGTAGGTACCCAACTTCCAAGGCCTCATTATACACCTGTAGTAATAACGGTGACAAGATGGAGCGAAAACACTGATAAAATTCGGCGGTAAGGCCATCCGGACCTGTCGTCTTGCTTTTCGCTAACGAATCTATGCATGCAGTTATCTCACTGATATCAAAGTTTGCATTTGTATAATCACAATCATCCTGATTCAGCTGCGGTAGCAAAGATATAAATTTCTTGGCAGAGGCATCTTTATCTAATGGCTCTTGACTACGAAACAGTTTTGCATAGTATTCGAAAAATGCTTTAGTTATTATAGTAGGCTCATTGACCACAACTCCACTATACTCTATCTCTACGATTTGTTTAGACAGCGCATATTGGCGCTCATCGCTAGGGACCTACTACAAGGCTGTTCTTCTAGAAAACGGAGCGCCCGCGCACGAACAAGTGCACCCCCGTATTTTGCTGTCTACAAGGCTTGTAACTGCGACTTGGTGCTGCGGATATCATCAATATATTGTCCGGGATGCAAACATTCCAGTTCGTGTCATTCACGCGGGAGTCTATAAAATGCCTTGTAATTGCTATTTCTTTCAAAGGCCAATATCGATGACTCTTCGATAGCTATCATTTTAACTTTGGTTAAATCAAACGTATTTAGCAAGCAAAATTGCTCCTAAATTAACACAGCCTCCGTTTCACTGCACTCTTCGTTCTCAGCGGCGGTACCGCCACCTAGGAACGATGGAGGGAAGTCGTAAATTGTGTTAATAAGTGCGCCTGCAGTTAGCGCTTCAGTAGTCTTGATACTCTTGATACCTCTATCGCCGCGCAGGCTTCGGCGTCCTTCTCGGTCTGCCGGCGCGTTGCTTCAACCACGGCCGCTACATAATTTGTCTTGTGCGGAATATATGATAGCCAGTTGCGTTGCGACGCGGTCTGCTCCACACTGTAAACAAAAATTAGCCGAGATGGGAGTAAATGACCTGTCCTCTAGCGCATTCCCCGATGAGAGTTTAATATACTCCGGTCATGCGGAGTAAAAGGTTTACTCCGCTTGACCGGAGTATATTAAACTCTCATCGGGGAATGCGCTAGAGGACAGGTCATTTACTCCCTCCGCTTAACCGGAGCTTATGCATGGATTGTTGGGAGTAATATTTACATCCATCGAGGAGCTTTTGCAGGTAGCTATGGGAGTATTTGTTTACATCCATCGCGGAGTTCTTGCGGGTACCTATATGGGAGTTTATGTTTACATCCATGTAGGAGCTTTTGCTGAAGCCAGCTAAGCCTAGGCGTGGTCCGAGACAATTTCTTGCATAATTTTATTAATATTCGATCTACCTGGGTAAATTTGGCATCCTTTTGGTCCTTTCTCCTTCCGGTCGATAGTCTTGACGTTTGCTTTCCGATAATCCTGGTTTGTCCTCATACAATCTTGATAATCTCGAAAGCCTAAAACCACGTCAACACTCGATGGGTGGTGGTGCCCCAGCCACTTCATAACAAAATATTTCCGATTCGCACATCACTGTGGTCGTCTGATCGATGTGCGGCATTCGGCTTCTGGCTGGAGGAGCAGAGCTGTCACCATGAAAGAGCCTTGACACGTTTACACAGAACACTGATCGGCCGTTGCAAACTCACTGCGCATTCATGACTCGTTTAAAAAAACGAAGTGGTGCTTCACTTGGACGCACTAAACACACGTGCGAGCAGGCACAGATACAACTCCCACCGACGATTCGTCGAACCAACCATGCACTGGAGCATCACACGGAAGCACTAAACAGACGCGCGAGCGCGCATACACACACATCATCACCGCGCCGCAAGAGCATCGCAACCGAAGATGGCTGTTAAAGACTCCCATGTGAGGTTGGGCCACGTGAACTGAAACTCCGTGTGGGTAGTATAATAAGGTCATGTCGTTTTTATACTCCGTCACTTAGCAATGGTGGTAAAATGATGTCATGTGCCGTATTCACCCCGCTGTGACGGAGTAAATGGTTGGGGCATGAGAGTTTTTAGGGGCGAAGCTCCTTATGCCGTGGGTCTGTCCATCCTCCGTTTGTAGCAGCCACCTCTAGTTCGTGAAGTGCTCACTAGATGGCATGATGGCGCTGTAGTGCTCGCTTCATTCAGATGTATGGGAACGCGTAGTATGGGAGTCTGTCTGTCTGTCTGTCTGTCCGTCCGTCCGAGCGCTGCGGTGCTGCTTAGCTAGTACGGGAATTGATCAATAGATGGCGCGGAGGCGCTCGCTGCGTGCTCTACCCAGCTAGCACACAAAGGATTTAAGACGTCTTCGAGACGGATATCCGAGACGTTAACGACGTCTCAGAGACGGCACGCGTAAGAAGTTTTGGTCTAGAAGACGTCGTATATCTCGTCTAATGTCCGTCTTGTTGCCCATAAACGAGACGTTTCCTGAACGTCTTTGAAACGTCTTCAAAAAGCTGGTCTTTTCGACGGCTTGGGGGAGCCTCCAATAATCCCATTTACCGGGATTTCTGAATCCGTTTAAAGACTTACCAAAGACGTCATCAAAAAGCTGGTCTTTTCGACGGCTTGGGGGAGCCTCCAATAATCCCATTTACAGGGATTTCTGAATCCGTTTAAAGACTTACCAAAGACGTCATCAAAAAGCTGTTCCTGAAATGTTAGCCGTAATCTGAAAAAGAAGCAGGAATCGTGCTCGGGAACGGGGCGCGCCCACCAAAATTTTGATCTGGTTACCACCCTCAGAATGTAAGCTAACGCCTGAGGGGTACAAATAACCACAAAACATTTTTTTGCACCCCTCAGGCATTAACTCCGTGGTTCTGAAGGTGTTAACGGGATCATAATTTTGGGGGGCACCCCCATCCGCGGACGCCGTCCCTGCCTTTGTGGTAGTAGCTGCGACCTGCTATGTTATCAGCAGCACCATAATCTTTTCGATGCTGCAGAGTGGGGGGTAGTGCCAGCAGAATACTTTCGTAGTTACATCCTAGGAAGAAGTCCTGGCATCGCAGTTGCCTGGAATTCTTTTTTTTTTTTCGTGGTTAAAGGCATCAGCACTGAGTGCAACAGAGCAAAAATAGTGCAGTAAGGTAGGTACACAGTTCGCAACAAGGCTTCATCAGTCTTAGCATTTAAGTCAAAATTGGCTGTCATGAATACAAAAATCAATCTAGCATGTAATTTGTTGAGTATGAAGCAAATCTACCAAAAATAGTAATGACATATCTTTCTACAGTGAAGGATAGACAGTTTCATGGCAAGCGGCCTAGCAAGGAGGCCTCTGTGCCAATGATCACGCAGTCGAAACACTGCTACATCATCATTTTATTGAGAAACTAACTTGTGCAAGTTAAAAAAAGAAGAAAATGAGAAATGCCAGAAAAACAAAACAACAAATATTCAAGAGCAACTGCAGAAGAAATACTTTAAATATATTTGGAACTTATTAAACACTAGAGGCTCACAAAAGAGCACTAGTAGTCACACAATAATCAACAGCCAAACGACTATGCGCTTTTCACCATGAGAGCAGCGCATCCGGTTATATGAGCAGAGACAGAACAATGGATGACTGTGTGACAGCCGCTTTCAATCACGTTATGCAGTATCTTCACCGCATAAAATCAAGGAATATAAACACAAGAACTCAAATATGACTCAGACATGAAAGTGAAAATTTGTCTAGGACATCAGCTGATGTAATGAAGCAAACTTTAAAAGACAACCAAAAATATCAATCAAGTGTCAACGAATATTGACCAAAGTGACCTTCAAAGAAATTAGCGCATGAAATATTAACAAAATCGGTATAATGAGCAACGTCGCAATGCAGTGCACAATCTCTCACAGCGAGCAACGTTACATCGAAGCAACCTCCATTTCATAATGAAGCTACATACGTGCTCGAAGTTGAATACAGTGGAGACAGCATTGAGGCGACGAAAAAGAAAAAACAGAAGCAATATTCTCAATTACATATACAAAATACAGATGTGGCTCTCTACAAAGCACTGTATTACGCACATATATGCAAATCTGACATGAACGGAGATCAAACTGGCAAGCATCAGTTGGAAGCCAAAAAAGAAAAAAAAAGAAGATTTTGGCACCCAGCACATGAAGCTATTCCTAAAAGGGACTTCAAATAACCATCAGGTCTACATGTGCAGGATAAAACTGAGGGTCTTCGAATTTCGCCCTGTTTCACATTTAAGGAAAACACTGTTACCTTATACCTTGTCATTAAACAAAACACTTCGAACAGCCAAGTCCTTTGAGAATGCAACCTCCACCAAACGCGCAACCAGTTCACGTTCACGCTCATCAAAAACTAGTTGTAGTGTCCAGGCTTAGTGCAGCTGGTGAATACGATGCTACTGGCATCACATGACACGCTGAAACCGCCGTCGCGGAAATGCTTTCAATGTAGAACCTTGGTAGGGCCGTGGTAGAACACAGTTGGTGCCCTATCAGGTTATCCGTACAACCGCCGATTAAACCGCATGTATTCCTGCAAACGAAAAAAAAAAAAAAGGGGGGGCCGCTATTTTCTATAAAGCTGTTCTACAACTGTGCTTTGAGGAACGAAATTTGAAATGCATCTCTGTCATAGACTGCGCCCTTTACAGGAAGTGTTCATAATATCCTGCAACTTGCAATAGATAAACACTCGAAATGAATTAATGAATTTCCTCGAGTGCCTGGTACTTCTGCACTGCTGCCTGCACCATATATATATATATATATATATATATATATATATATATATATATATATATATATATATATATATATATAATTTAACGAAGCAACAAACTATGAAGCCTAGGAAAACATAGGAGAAGTTATTGGGGTTCTTAATTGTAGTATTATACTTGTGAAGTAGGAAGGAATTTAGGCGGACGAAAAGACAAACCTGCCTTCTGTGGGAACCGAACCCACGACCTTCGGATAAGGCGTCCGATGATCTACCGCTGAGCTACGAAGGCGGTCGTCTCCACCCCCACCCCCCCGTCCCTTTTATCGGGTCTATGTGCACATACAATCTAACACTCACAGGATTGTATGTACCTATGTACATATATACGAAGGTCAGCGAGTTCCGCCGAAGCTTGGACGCTCGTGCTAGATGCCCAGCGATGAAAAGGAAGAGAAGAAAGAAGTCAGGATACAACAGCCGGCCTGCGGCAAAGGCGCTGTGTCTATGTCTCTATCATTTACAATATACAGTGGTGTTCGGGCCATCTCCGCAGGAAACTTGATGCATCTCCTGATGCTACCACCGCCGAATAGTATGGCACTCGTGAACGTTAAACTGCACATTACTGATTCGTAGTTTATTTTGGACGCATTCCCATACACAGCATGTAGAAATCGGGTGACACACATGCTTCACACTTAGACTGTGAGAATATTCTTCGAGGCGTGCTTACGTGCTCACTGCGCACTCGGTATGAAAGGGTCCCTGCAACACTTTTCGAACGCACTGAGCAAACGGTGCCAATCAATCGTTGAGACTTCTGTAAACGTGTGAGCCAAATGTTATTGTGCTGCAAGCAGCAGTGGATTTGCAGTTTCATTTTAAATACATCATGCAATCGCCTGCAATTGTTCCAACAACTGACGTCACTAGCAGCACCGACCAACGACTTGCCTGCTCTTCTTTCAACAAGTAACGTCACTGGCGCCAACGACTAGGTCCCTTCGCTCACCTCGGTCTTTTTAAAGACAGGCACTCAGATTGCCTTTATTTCTTTAATGCAAAATGAACAAATATATATAGGCAAATGAGTTCTGCGGAAACCCGCAAGGGTGGGTAACGTTTGCCTTGTGCTACAAAACGGGTGGATGCTAATTTTCCCTTTCATGAACAAATATATAATTGCAGACTACCTTTCCGTGACCGTAAGTTCAGCCAGTGATATATCTGCCTCGAACAAAGTAGTCGACGGCCTAGTGACATTTGTTGGAACGAAGAGCAATGTTAATTACAGCTGTGTTTGAAACCAAATAAAAAATTCCCTGGTGCACGCAGCTCAATAATACTTGGCTCACACGTTCACAACAACCTCCACGACTGTTAGGCATCGTTTGCCATCGAGATTCCAAATGTCGCAGGGCTCCTTTATTAAATGGGACCTTCAAGGTCGCGCGATCTACGGGCACAGTGACTGCGCATCACATCTGTGCATAGCATCAACAAATTTTCGCTGTGGCTTCGATTTCGCCTGCACAAAACTGCCTTCCATGGCCAGGTAATAGTGAATTTAGTACAATGCAACGAAATATGGCTCATTTGGGGTAGCGAGTATGTCGCGGGGTAGGAGGAAAACGTCAAACGTTCCGCTGAAAACTGTTGAATGGCACCGTGGCTTTGATTTGACGATATAGGTATAGGCATGCACAGCTAGATCCCGGCACCGGACAAGCTGGCGGCGCCCGTACTAAATAATAAAAATAAACAAAATACGTCCAAACGTTCATGTATAAGTCGTCGTAACACGCCGCTCACCCATAGCCCGACGTACTAATTTAGTTCGTCGTTCGTCGCCTTATCATCGCTGTCCTACGCTATCAGCCCAGCAACATGGTTCAAGTCTTCACTCCCCAGTCCGTACCACGTGAAACACTGGACAGCTTATGGCATACCAAAAATCTACTGTACACAACAGCGTCCCTGTAACACCACTGTGGAACCAGATAACAGGTCTTGTAATTATTTTGGTATTTGCGGTCTGCAAGAATAACGAACCCCAAATGCAGAAAACCGCAACAGCGTGGACAATGAGAAATAATAATAACGAACATTCGCAAACGAGTCACATGCCTCTGACAAAGTTTAAATATGACCGAGAACGAGCACAACGACACTCATGCTCATATGAATGCTGAGCTGCGAGAAGTCATTCCACCACCATAAGACGTCATGATTGCCTGCTTCAGTTCTGCTGACATGCCACAATAAACAATGCGCGATTTTCACATCCACATCACATGCACGTAAATTTCGCAGCTCTGAACTGAAATCTCACGACTGCAATGCAACAGTGAAAGGACGCGCGGCAACGGTTGCCCTACAACGCGCGATATCACATGCATGTATTCGTCTGTGTAAGACACGAGTAAATTACTACTACCCGACATTGTTGTACATGCGCTGCACTCGCTACCCGTAACGACCAAATGACAGGATGGTGGGAACGAAGCCAATGCACTCGTTACTCACTAATCAGGCTCAACACGCACATAGACCTAAGAAAATTTCAGAATGCAATCATACACGATGATCTGAATAATAAAACCACAGTTGCGTTGCTTTGCGTTTAATGCGTCAACTATCTTAGACCTTACATAGCATTAATCCTCCTTGTATCTGTCACAGAACGATTCGCCCTATCCACGGAACACATGAGTGATCTCACAGGCATCATGCTAAGCCATTCAAATGTGGTACTTACATTTATTTTCGGCGAGACGTAGTTATTGGTGTTACGGGATCCAGTCACAGAAGCGCCGGAATTGAACCAGGGTTAACATAAGGAGGAAAGTAGAAAGAACATAATGCCACCACACAAACACACGCAGCAGTTGCAGCACGCTAACAGAATTTTCCCAGAAACGAAGGAAGAGCCGGCCGCCAACAACTTGACCACACTTACTCCACGACCAACCACGCAAACGAGCTTCGCTGCCTTTGCTTCGTGTCTCCGCGTGTTTGCGCCAGCCTGCGCCCTCTCGCCTCATCTCCCTGGTAACCGGCGAGAAGGAGCCAGACATTCTGGCGCCTCCCTCCCGGCCCCATTGCA
The DNA here is from genome assembly GCA_013339685.2 of Hyalomma asiaticum. Lineage (NCBI taxonomy): Eukaryota > Metazoa > Arthropoda > Arachnida > Ixodida > Ixodidae > Hyalomma > Hyalomma asiaticum. The sequence goes on from CM023482.1 coordinate 138,277,612, forward strand.
GCTGGCGACACCTCGGCGCCGTGCATTGTGTCGACGCCCGCCGACGCTTTGGGGAGGGAGGGGAGGGGGGCGGTATTCTTCCACGTCTGCTTACCGTCTTGCGTAGCACGTTTCGAAGACGGATTCATTGTCCCTTTGATGTCGCTGCCCCTTAGTTCGCGTGGCTGACGTCTCAAAGACGTCAGCCACGCGAACCAAGACGTTAATCCCCCAATAAGACGTCTTTTTGGTCTTGTGTGCTAGCTGGGTAGTGTGATAGGAGAGCGCAAGATGGCGACACACAGTGTTTGTCGCGTCTTTGATGATGTACTGGGCAAGATTCACGGAAGTTTCACGGTTTTTGCCGATGAACATCCGGAGCTTCGCCCACTCATCATCATTCACTCCGTGGATATGCGTAGATTTTTTTTTTTTCGGTTGACATGCTGGTAAGCTCCCATCTCGGCTAATTTTTGGAACGTAAAAACGCTCGCCTACAAGCAAATGATGCGCCTTTCGCACAGCGAAGTGTGCGTTCGCAAAACGATCCGCTGGTAAACAGTCCAGTTTCGTTTGCAAGGTTTCATCATAGGGAAAACGAGCTCTCTCTATGCAGTCACGACGACGTCACGTTACCTTCAGAAACAAGGACTAGACATTTCATGCGAAAAGTGTGCAATGGTGGCATTCACCAGGAAACCGATGTTTGCATATAATATCGCCATTAACGGTCAAGTAATACCATACTGCCGAAGTCATAGGTTCCTGGGAGTGGTAATTGACAGAGACCTGTCTTGGACTGCGCACGTGAACTACGTGAAGAAACGGCTGACTGCTATCTGCCACTTATTCAGATTCCTCGCAGGGAAAAACTGGGGCCTGTCCATACACGCTATGCTACAGCTGTACAGAGTGCTGTTCGTCGGATTCCTGCGGTACAGCCTACCTGCTATCGCCAACACCTGCAAGACTAACTTGCGCACGATACAGAGCATTCAAGCACAAGCTCTTAAGATATGCCTTGGCTTACCACGCAGCGCGTCAACGGCTGAAACCATTGCCATAGCGCAGGATTACTCTATCACGACGCACATCGCCGTTGAGACCATGCGACTTCACCTCAGGCATGTGGCTAGGACTCCCTCACACCATCTGGCGAGCCTCGTTGCTGCAAGGCCCCGCACTTCATTCAGCGCTAATGTCAATGCACACAGTGCGGCGTTTACTCCAGGGTACACGCCTGCGGCTAAGCGAGTGCTCCCTCCGTGGTGTTTGAGTCTCCCACAAGTACACCTCACAATTCCTGGGATACAGAAGAAGACAGATCTACCAGTATCTGCGCTAAAGCAACTCAGCTTACACCTGTTGTACGAACGGTACGGTAACCACGTACACGTATACACTGATGGATCGACTACGTCGTCCAGTTCTGGCGGAGCGGTGATCGTACCAACGCAGGGGATAACGATTCGACTAAAGACGTCTCATGTCACGACGTCCACGGCGGCAGAACTCACGGCTCTACGTCGTGCGCTAGAATTCATCCGTACTGAGAGGCCGAGGAAATGGGCTGTGTTTTCGGACTCGAAGGCGGCGTTGCAGTGCATACGGTCAGCTCTTAGGCGCGGATGCCACGAGCAGCTGACGTACGATGTAATCGTGCTTCACCACCACCTCCGAGAAAATGGCCACGAGATTGACTTTCAGTGGGTGCCCAGCCACTGCGGAATCAGCGGCAACGAGTCCGCAGATGGCGCAGCGCGCACTTCACATCAAGAAGCGAACATTATTTCAATTCCACTCTCAAGGACAGATGCTGCAATGCAGCTTCGACACCTGGCACGCCGTCTCTCACTGGTTGAGTGGAACTCACCAAACATCACACGAACGCGACTGTACCAGCTAAACCCTTCCCTGCATCTCCGCCCTCCATCAGGACTTCCTCGACATGAGGCCTCGCTTTTTTGTCGACTTTGGCTGGGAGTTGCCTTCACAAAGGCATACTCCGCATTAATTGGAGCGATCGACAGTGCAACCTGCGAGATGTGCGACACCGACGAAACCCTGGACCATCTGCTGTGCCACTGTCCGCGATTCGTCGAGGAAAGGAAAATCCTTGCTGAGACGCTACACCACCTTGACGATCGGCCACTGTCCTTACAGATGCTACTGGAACACCGCCCTCATCGCTCGTCGGCCCACAAGGCACTAAAGCACTTCTACGCTTTCTCAAGACGACTGGTTTGGGTGAACGCCTTTGACAGTTGGACTTGTCCGACAACGTCTTTTTCATTATTCCCCTTCCTTCTCTCTCTCCCATCTTTCTATTCCCCCTTCCCACTCCCCCAGTGTAGGGTAGCCAACCGGACGCCCTTCTGGTTAACCTCCCTGCCTTTCTGTTTTCCCCTTCCTCCTCCCTCCTCCTCTATGGTTTCACCGTTCGCGAACACTCCTGGTTTATGGCTGGTTTACGCCGGGCGCTGGCGCATTCAGTGCGGCGTTTCCGGAAAAATGTGAGCCGTTCGAGAGCTTTCTCTTGTGTGCAACTATCGAGGATCCCTGTGCAGTGTGGAGGTGCAACATGCAAGGGGTTCACATGTGCAGAGCATCCACCCCACCTGCCGCCCCTCGATTCGTTTCAGTTCTGGGACGGCTGGAACAACTCTCCCATATAGTAGGGTGCATTATTGCTCTAAATCGTTTACATTTGTTCTAAGCACATTGCTGCTTATGTGCCAAGACAGGGTTTCACTTTCGTGTTATACTGATTCCAATGACAGAGGGATCAACCATATTTCTTTTCCTCCCACTAATGCTTCTTCTTTTCTTCTTTTTTCTTTAGTTATTTGGTATAAGATCCCCGGCAGTATTTTTTAAAGAGCGTTTGAACGCGTAAGTAAGGAGAGCGTGAGAAGCGTTAGCTAGAAATTTTAACTTTTCCTAGACAATTAAATACAACTTTCAATAACCGTTAATAAAGTATGAATGAATGAATGAACTGTGCGAATGGGAATTTTAGAAACCGAATCGAATATGAATCTAATGTAATGGCAGAAGCGAATCGAATCGAATATCGAATAGTTTCGAACATTGGAGGGTCATTCTTACAACCAGTGTATATCGATTTTTGCGTCTTCGTATTCGTAACTTCAGCATCGAAAGCACGATTACAGCATCCGGAGGAAATATGCATATATACACGTTTCCGGGTAGCTGTTTGCTCGTTTGATTTGCTGATCCTGTAATGTATCATGGAGTACAAAAGTCCATGAATTTTCTGCAAGAGGAAAAAATATCTAGGGGCTTTAGAACACACCACCTATATACTACATCTAAGATCGACCGTCAAGCGCTTCGCTCAGCGGCCGGCGGTGCTTGACATTTACTCTGCGTATCACATCCGGTCGATTCACGTACATTTACGACAGACCTTGGGGATGCGTGATACAGCGCGCCGAACCACGGTTGGGTTCTGAAGGGCGGACAGACTGCGGTGACTCGACGACTCCTGCTTATTGCAAAAGAAGCTTTCATTTCGGAGGAATCCGTACGAATTTCCTTGTATCTTTGTGCTACAGCGGGTGGACGTCAATTTTCCCTTTCGCGGCCCAGGCTTGTATCAGCAACGCTTGCTTATCGGAATATCATCGCTTAATTACAGTTCCCCGTAGTCTGAGAGCGGAAAACAACTCCGTATAGTGAAATTTTCATTCGAAATGCGGCAATAAATGCGACGCTAAATTGAGTCGAAACGCGACAATAACTGTGTTAGTTTAGCGAATGTAAACAGGAAGCGAAAAAATATAAAGGTAATGCAGGAGATGTTATTGGTAATGACCAATAGCTGCAATATATTACTATACCAAAATTTTTTAACGGCTTTAGTGAAGCTGGTGCCGTTTTATGCGGATAACTATAGGGAGCCGCCACCTTTTGAAGTTGGTTGCGCGTTAATGTTGCTGAGAGGAGCGACTTACAATCAATGACATTGTTGATATGCTGTTTGGTGCATGTGTATGAGAGAGAAACGGAAAGAAAAAAGCAGGAAGTTTATAATCAATCGCGCTTTCATTTGGGTACCCTATACGCTCCTGAAGGAGGAAACGATACCTAGGCAAAATCGATAAGAAAAACAATGAGGCAAGAAAAAAAATTAGGGAATTAAAATACAGAAATTATGCGCTAATAGTACATGAGTGTTTGTAGTGTCCATTCAACTTTTTTGTTTTTTTTTTCCCCGAAAACACAAGGGGGGTTTTGTGGCTTCATTCGGAGCATGGGTCTGGACGGCGTACAGTCATTCGCGGAAAAACTGTCGCGCTTCACTTTGGTGGGGGATGGGGGCTCATCGTGTTGTACTAACGGGCGTTGACTGAGAGTTCGGTTACATCTCCTAAACACATCAGCACGCGCGTTTGACCTAATGACAGCTCGAGACGCATCGCTCGGTGTGAGAGGCGGCAGGCCGTCCTTTCAGCGCACGTTTATTCAGCTCTTGCTTGATAAGGACATGCGAAAGCAACGCGGCGCGGAAAGAAGAAAGGGAAGGGTGGTGTGTGTGTACGTGAGGGGGTGTTGGTGTCGTCTTCGCTTGATACCAGCGCACCGAGTTCAGCACGGGCCCGCCCTGCATGGCCCCACGCAAACCGTTCGCGCACCCCAGTCGGTTAGTCGTCACCGCCGTCCTGCTGTCTGACGCCTCCGCCCAATAGTGCAGTAGTGCACGCAGCGAGCGCGGAAAGGAAGCGCCCCACCCTCGGCCGCGATTTGAAAATCAGCGTGAGCCACAGCGACACACTACCGGCGAAGGAGTGTGTGAGGAGAGTCGTGTTTGCTGCTTCTTGCACCCCCCCCCCCCCCCCTTTTTTTTTTTTCCTTGCCGGATTTCGGAGCGGAAGACCGCTTTCGAGCCTTTCTGAACCTCCTACGGATGTTACGTGTAACTGTGGCAACGTACGGTTGCCGGCCTAGCTGTTATGTGTATCGGCGGCTATCGATCGTCGTGCGCGAGTTTCCTCGTGTGGATACTTCCTCGCGATAGCGATGTACAGTGAGTTGAAAATCGAGACTAGTAGTTTACTCGAGCACCACACTCTCGCACATTTCCGTTCATCGATTCATTCACACGGCTTTAGCGTTATAAACTGTCATTGGTGACATGCGAGAAGGGGATGAATGTCTCCGGATTAATTTTGAATTCGTGGGGTTTTATAACACGCTCCAAGAGCATGGTACACAGTCATATATTTGTTTCTTTTTTCTGTTGTAGCCTTTTATCTAAATGTGCAGCGTAACCACGGCTGAGAATCGAGCCCGCGACTTCGTGCTCAGAGGCAAAAGCGTACACCGCGGCGCATACTCCATGCGCCCTACCATTGAAAGATCCCACTATTCCATAATATCGAGCAGCAGAACCACTAACTACGGCGATAAAGAGAAAAGAAGAAGAAAGAACGCGAACATGAACAAATGAAAAATAATAATTAAAGAAAAAAGGGCGCGAAGGATTTCTCGCCGCTGGTAGTGTTTTCTTCTTCTTCTTCTTCTTCTTCTTCTTCTCCTTCTTCATCATCATCATCATCATCATCATCATCATCATTTAACTCCACTACGGGAGAAGGCTTCTGCCAACGATTTCCAATTTGCTCTATCCTGAGCGAGTTGGTTCCACTTTATATACCTGCAAATTTCTTAATTCCGTCGCTCCATCTAACCTTTTGCTTGCCTCTGTTGCGTTTCCCTTCTCTTGGTATGCATTCCGTCGTTCTTACTGTCCGTCTGTTATCTGTCCTCCGCATTATATATCCTGCCCAGGTCCGCTTCCTTATTTTAATCGATATAAGAATATCAGCTACTGCTATCCCTTCTTTGATCCATTCCGCTCAGTTTTTTTTTTATATTTCTTAGCGTTACAGCTATAATTTTTCTTTCCATTGCACTCTGCGTGCTCCCTAATTCTACGTAGAGTTCTGTCGTTACCCCCCATGAGTCTGCAACATACGTTAGTACCGGAAGAATTCAGTAATTACATACTTTTCGCTTTAGCGGCAGAGGAAAGTTTTCAGTGATGATTTGGGAATGTCTCCCGCATGCGCTGCGGCCCATTCTTGTTCTACACGAACGCTTATTTAAACTGAGTGAGGGTATACAAGGCTGCAAAACGCATGCACATGTAGTACGTATATATACTAGTGCGACTTCGGTGCTCATCCTGGTGCGTACAGTTCAGGCGACATTCAGTCCGACATCATCATCACCCACCTTATATTATTTATCTCTCTCTCTCTCTCTCTCCTCACACACACGCACACACACCTTCACATGTCATCTGTCATCTGCTTTAGGCTATGAACAATTGGGGCACGAAGGCGATTTACAGTCATATTCGGTTCCTTCCGTAAGTCGACTTGTGCGTTCACTTACGCCGGGTTGGGACAACGTAACAATTCCGCAAGTGTCATTCCTTTTCGTGCTCGGTCATTTGTCAGCGTGGACCCCAGCCCTCGTTATCAACGACAGGTATGGTTGCTAACGTGCTATAGCTTGGGCTGTTTGAGGTGTCCTCGAAAAAAAAAATAAGAAAAACTAGAAGGTAGTCTCACCCAGTGTGAAATGTGCTGGAACAGCGGAGATTTTGTTCTGTGTTTCCCTTGTGGCTTTCGATGTTTTTCCTGTGATTTTTCACCACCCCCGCGGCACAACCACTACGTTCCACCTTTCTTTCTTTCTTTCTTTCTTTCTTTCTTTCTTTCTTTCTTTCTTTCTTTCTTTCTTTCTTTCTTTCTTTCTTCTTTCTTTCTCTCTTTCTTTCTTTCTTTCTTTTCCTTCGCATAATCATTGTCGTGAAGTAGTGGGCTGAGGGCAAGAGTGAGTCGAGGGCAGCAATGGGTAGTGAGAGCAGGAAGCGCTCAGTATGAAGCGTGACGGGCCACAACGACGGCGGACATTTCACTTGAAATGAAATGGTAACGCAAATGATAGGACGAACAGACTGAGACAGATGATGTCTTGCTCACTCTGTTTGCCCCGTTCTTTTGCTCTGCCATTCCATTTTTCAGAGATGCGCGACTACGGTTGCATGACATCGTGACTACGTTATACCAGCCCTAATTTCCTCGCTGAAAGAGATCATGTGTTGTCCTTCCTCTACACTTGTTTCCTTTTTTCATGGCACTTGCATTGTTACTACACACTGCGCAATTCGCGCTACTCCGCTTGCTCCTGATTAACGTGTTTCTTGCTTGTGAACCTAAAGTAAATCATTAACGGTAGCTTCAAAGCTGTCCAAGTGCAGCACTATGCACTCTTAGACCAGCCCTAAATTTCTTAGAACCGAATGAGTCACCACCCATGTCCTACTTCTGCGTATTAAAGCCATTCCATTACGGCACACCTGAACAGAGCGCCCGAGCGGTTGGACGTCGGTTGCAGCAGTGTGTCCGCAGGCGCCTCACAAAATTATGCAGCAACACCAAAAGAAGGAGTGACTTTTGCGTTGAGCCGACCGCGCCATGGCCCCTCGGGCGTGCACAGAACGTGCAAAAATGAGGGCAGGGATGGAGCTTTCCATTCGGGCAGGAAACCGAAACCGCACACTAAGCAAAGACGAAGCAAGTGTTGCCTACCACGAACGTATACTACATAACTGCTTTAGCCTCAGACACGAGCATAACGCGAGCCAGTGAGGCAGTCAGTCATGCATGCACGCTCGCCAAAAAAAAAAAAAAAAGTGCCCGAAAGTGCGATGCACCTCCTTCTTCGAGCCGACAGGCGATTTCCACAGCCGCAGTGCTCGCCACGAGATATAGTGATCGACGCGCTTGCAACAGGACATCATATACCGGCGAAAGCTTTAAGCTTCTCTTCCTTTCCCACACCTTTCGGATGCCCGTTGCGCGTGGTCGGTTTCCTTGAAGCCGAGAATTTATTCTGTGTACGGTGCATGTGCGCACACATTGACTACACTGTCACGCCCCATGACAGTCATCGTTTGTTGTGTAGGCGGATGTGTCCTACATGGATCACGGGAAAGGGAGAGCACTGTCACTCTTTGCCGTATTACCCCCGATGCAGTGATCGACTTCCAAATGTGGAAACACTGGTTTCTACGCCTGAGTTTACCAGGTGTAAGATTTTCGGTATTGCCAATTTTCACCAAATTGTATAATTTCGTATTGACGGAATTTTGAGGCAATGTTATGCTCCAGAGCTTCGATTTGGACCAATCAAGGCTGATCAAATGGCGAATTGTACAATATGATAGAATTTGGAAATCTATAGCAAACCAAGACGCTGTGGAGTTTATTGCGAGGCTCATCCGTGAATCGATTTGGTGACCACCTTTCGGGCGCACTTCGCTGTAACACTTCACGCTGAAACCGCCCCGCCGCACCGCACGAGGCCGCGCCGCCCACGACATGGTTCCTACTCTCCTGTTCGCTGGCGGTGCGGCTGCCGCACGGTGCGGTGTTGGTGCACCGGTGCGGACGCATCGCAACATCGGCTGTCGTAGGGAGAGGCTCCATGCTCCCGAATAGCTACTTTCAAATTTTACTCTGAGAAAGAAAAGTTTGTCCTCCTAAACATAAGCAGATAATGCAGGTATCCTACGGATGTGTTAGTCAATTATTGAAGTTCATGTTCATAAACAAAGCTTAAGAGGCTAAAAGAATGGCGAACTACTGGGTTGTGTTACTGGTGAGACATGCTTTGCGAAGGGGGACATGACGTAGGACATGACATTGTGAAGAAGAGTACTGTAGGCTTATTTCGTATTCACATTCTTTGTCCGTTATACGACTTTGCCCTCGAATAAAAGCTATTTTCACAATGTGGTCGCTCGAAGGCATCACTTATACGTGTGAAGGTTCGAGCCTATAACGATGTCATCGCCTGGATTTTGTTTTTATTTATTTACACGTTCTCTATAGGTTACAAACGGCCTTCTTGCACCTCGCGAACTCTTAGCGTTGCTTTACAAAACTGCTTATTGTATAGCTCGCCTAATCCGTAGTTCTACGACAACCGTGATTATTTCTTTACAACAGTGTATAGAACAGAGCCCGTATTCAAGACCATCCTACGCCTGAAATGTTCGCAAGACAATATTTCAGCGAGTCCAGATGCTAGACATATCATTATCAGCGCCTGCCAACCAATGGCAAATGTCACGAAAAAGAAGTATCATTAATTCGGCTCGGCGTTTTCTCGTTGGCATTTTCTTTTTCAGCGGTTCGCTCTACTCTGTTTGAATAGGGCTTCTTGCGGCATTATCGGCAAAGAGGATGCTGATAATGCCTACAAAAGCACTCCTGCTGTCAAGAACGGATGCAGCGGCAGAGATTATTTCGCTTGCGCGTGATGTGGACTATATATATATATTATATATATATCTATAATATATATTATATATTATAATATTATTATATATATATTATATATATATATTATATATATATATAATCTTCTCTCTACCTTTCTGCAGTGCAGTGCGATTTCTTCTGGTTAGCCTCCATGGCTTCATCACAACCTTTATCTCTCTCCCTTCCTTTCAGACGAGAAACAAGCAGTGCACATTTTGCTGATGTTTTACAGTTTAGAAAGACAGCGGTATACACCACCCTTATTGTCCGCATCTCTGTCGATTATGCCCTTTAAACCAACTGGTGCTCCTTCTGCACTGCGATCACGCAGGGCCCTCGTCGGTGCCATCCGGGCAAACTCGTCCCACCCCAAGTGGCAGGGAATCCACGAACCGGGCGTGCTGTACCGCTGCCCGCTGCTCCAGGAAGGCCGCCCCTGCGTCGAGCTGTTCGTCGACTCTACGGGTGAGAGGGGGCGTGGGGCCATTGCACATATAGAGTGGCCTGCATATGCGTTCACAGTAACTCTATAGCATGAATATATTTCCGTCGGTAACTGGGTTGTGCATGTGTGACATAAACTCAAGCATGGTTCGTTCTATACCTAACGCTTCTTCGCTGAGGAGAGCTAAACTGGGATGTGGCCTAGTTAGCAACGTTCGGAGTGTGATTGCATGAGGCCTGAACAGCTTGCCGTGCGGGGGCGGGAAAGTTCACCTGCTACGTAATAAATAAATAAATAAATAAATAAATAATAAATAAATAAATAAATAAATAAATAAATAAATAAGAAGAGTGCAAGACAGAACAAGCGATACGTGCGCACATACATTAGCGTTCATCGCGGAATCGCGCCCTGTCACAAAACTCGGCTGTCTTGAGCTGCTGCGGTTATGTTTACTATACGTGTGTTTGCCGTTTCACGAGGAATATGTATCTGTACGATACTCGAGTTCCTATAGAGATAATCAAAGAACAATCCTATCGCTAGGACGTCAACCTTTTAGTTCGAGGCCATATAAAGAAGCCATAACATATATGTTTCAGGCAACGAGGCCCACCAGGATCCCATCGAAACGATGCGCTACAAGGACCTGAAGGACAACATGACCTTGGGCATGGCCCTCGACGTTTCACCCGACGGGAGCGTTGTGGTAAGTTCATGCTCCATTTTTTTTTATTTAGCGCCGCCACGGTGGTCTAGTGGCTATGACATTCGTCTGCTGATATGAAGGTCGCGGAATCGAATCCCGGCCGCTCCGTCTGCATTTCGATGGAGGCGAGGCCTGTGTGCTGTGCAATGTCAGTGCGAGTTAAAGAACCCCATGTTGTCGAAATTTCCGGAGCGCTTCACTACGGCGTCTCTCGTAGTCATATCTGCTTTTGGGACGTAAAACACCAGAAATCAACTAATTCTTTTTTTATTATTTAGCGCTTCAGGATTCAAACACGTGCGTCAACTCAGATAAAGACGTTGCTGGCGGACTCGAACCAAACTTTTTCACAACCAAGCGCAAGCGAGACAATAGCTCGTATGCGGTTGCAAATTTCGGCTTCTTCCTTGTTCAGTTCTGACAGAATAGAAAATTTAGCCTGCGTATACAGTAAGGAGAAATGGTCAACAGATAAATGGTTGAGTCACGCAACTGCAGTGGTCTGCATCCAAACTGAAGAAAGAAAGGGTGGCTTTCAAGGTTGGAAAACAATACACTCTGTAGAAATTATTCTTATCCCAAAGTGTGTACCGATGACTGTCCCCTCCCCTCTTCCATTCTTCTTTCCATTCTTGATCTTTACTTTAAAAGGGAACTCCGGTGGTTTTTCCACCACGTCCTAATATTTCTGTTTTCCAATAGCATTGATAGCCCTGTAGCAACCAGGGTGGTTCAGTTTGCGCAGGAACTCACCAATAATCTTAAATAACCGAATAATCACCGAATGAAAGATGTGGTCAAACTGAAACGGGCAGACGCTTCTTGCAGCGTATGTGATGACGTCACAGCCTCCCCTCGATTAGAAATATGGAGCTGGTGTCAGAAAAATGAAAGTGACCAGGTCATCCGACGACGCATTGAGCTTCACTGAACTTTACAGCGACGATTTAGGGGCTGAAGTATAACCGTCCTGCTTTCGGCGGCCCGCCTGCTCGAATAGGTAGCGTTGTAAGCAATGAGGTCAAAAGCACAAAGCGGCCCGCGTAGGAATCCGCCAAAATGTTTACAGCGAAAGCTGTATGTGTCTAGGCGAAACGAAATCCGTTTTTCTCATGCTTCTAGGAACTTCTCCGTTGGCTGCGCGGACAGTTACGACGTTCTCTACGTCGAACCCAAGCGCGCGCGCCAGCGCCATCAGTATCAACGTTACTAGATCAGTATAGCGTCGCGCAGCATAGCGGAAGCGAGGTAGAGAGGAGCAGTGAAGCAGGACATAATGGGACGCGTACAGCTGCCGCCGAGCTCGCCCTGTTCCGTGACATTAGAGGCGGCTCGGCCGGTTGCTAGACCAGAGACCGGTCTCGCAACTCAATCAGTTCATTTCAGGCTACCATGGGTAGACCACGCAAAGTAAAGGTGCCAGAACAGCGAGAAGAACAAAACCGACTTGCTCAGCAGCGTCCTAGGCAAAACCCAGCAGCTCTCGCACAAGACGCCGAGTATATATGCATGCCGTTAAAATGCATGTGAAATTCAACCGACGCCGCAGTGGGTAAACGTTGTGGGTGTAGTTTACAGCTTCACTGTCCAACCTCCTTCGCAACGTGGATTGCAGCTGTACAGTTGAGAAAGGCTACAATACACCGTCGGCATTAACCCACTGCTAAACACCGGGGCCGCACATTTTAGCTTCGTTGGTTAGCTATCTGTACAGAGCGTTTGGGCGGTGATATTTAAAATTCATTTTCAGGAAAACGAAATGACTTGCGACGGCCTTGGTTCGTATGTATTATTACAATACCGAGGAGAACATATATTGAAAATTTCATTGGGTTCAGCGCACACAGGAAAATCGCCGGAGTTGCCCTTTAGTTGCGCAGCTGCAAGCCACTTGGCTGCGTAGAAAGATCACGCGAATGACACTGTCGGTCAGAGCTGATGACATATGAGCATCTGTCAATCCTTCCAGGCAGCCAAGGCGTGTCGCTTTCTCGTCATAATTCTTGATGCGCTGCTCTTCCTTAATCCGGCAGTGTACAAAATGGCGGACGGGGTCTCCAGTCGGCGCTATGGGTCTTGATATGTACGCAGCACGTTGGCATGTCAACGATATATATGACCCGACATCCAACGGGATTTGTTCGAAGGCATTCGGCGGTTACCACACATAACGTCATTATTCGAGGTTAAAATTAACTTTTCAGGCAGCACACCAACCAACGGAAGTGCGTCAAGCGTTCTGTGCTACGTAAGCAAACCGGAATCGGCGCATCCTTAAGAATTTCCACTGTGCTCCGAAAGCGCCATGCGTTATCTGAGGCCTTAACAACGAGATATCCTGCGGAGACCGGAAAGCCCGTGAACGCAGACGATTGAGTTCGCGAATACATTGGCGTGAATATCCTTGGGAATGGCCCGGACCAGAGCTAGGCTTCCGCTGTAGCATCCCCAGTTTTCACCTGAAGCCGGGCAGACTTGCAAGGAGTGACGGCAATTACGACGTAGTTCGATGCGGAGGGGAAAATTCCAAACTGACTGAAACATTGAACTGCGTGCGTATACAATGCTATTTTCTTTGCTTTATGTGCCTATTTTTAGGTTTTGAAAAGAGCCTGGTGCGAAATTGTATTTCTTTCCGCGTTTAATACCATTACTACTACTACTTTAAACAACAACAACAACAACGATAATAATAATAATAATAATAATAATAATAATAATAATAATAATAATAATAATAATAATAATAATAATAATAATAATAATAATAATGTTTTTACCATGTTCAAGTGCAAAATGCTGTGGGCAACAGTTGCTGTTCGTTACGAACTTTATCTTGTGTGCCGCTTGCGTAGACATTACCTTCTTATAGTCTTCACATAAAGCCCTTCCTCGGATTCGATACGCAGTTCGCAGGCGTCCTTTCTTTCCCTACAACTCGAAGTTCAAATTACGATGTCTCGAACAACATTCATCTTTCGATACATAGCATTGGCAGCAGTGTTGCTTAGAGAACTCTAAAAAGGCTAGTCACAATTACTCGCGGCTGCGATCACAAAACGCCGCTTCTCTGGTTTTGGCTAACCTCTGATGGGGTACGCTTTCAAGTTGTTTCACAGTATAACATAATTATCACACCCTAACAGTCATGTGCATGCAGTCACTTCCAATAGCCCTTTAGCCTTTGTCTTCATATACTCGAACGCGGACAAAGCTCAAGGCCACCTTATTTCAAATGTGTCTCTCAGTTTCTTCGGGGAGTTTCGTTGGTTACGCTTTTTGGTGCAACGCGTAACAAACAAAGGTGCGAGACTCGAGATTTCATCCATTTTTTTTTTCCTTTCAGGTCTGTGCCCCTCTGTGGAAAAACCAGCAATGGTACGGTGTCTACCTAGCTAATGGAGTTTGTTACGTGCTCGATCAAAACCTTAGGCAACCCAAGAAACTAGTCCCTCTAGTCAAAAGAAGTGAGTATTTGCTTTTTCTTTAATGCTAGCTAGAGCTGGTTTCACTGCCATTGGAAGTGACTGCACGCACATGGCTATATATATATATATATATATATATATATAGTCGCATCGTTGTCTGCATCGTTCGTTCCAACGAACGATGCAGACATGGACACGAGAACGTTGACATAATGAGCGGATCCTCAAAGAATACCGCACATGCTGTGACAGTTCTCGAGTGAGCACGTTCTACCGCGAGTTTTGTGTTTGATAACGTCGGATAAGCTACAGGAGCTCTGTTGTATAGCGCTTTCTCCAACGCATAATTTGCCGTTCAGACGCTCGCTTTAATCTAATTGCGCATACATAGAGGCTGTCGGCTGCTGTAAATTTATTTATTTATTTATTTATTTATTTATTTATTTATTTATTTATTTATTTATTTATTTATTTAAACTATCGCGCAAGCGCTCTTCTGCGTGTCATTGCCTTCTCCAGCTATGCTGTCAGTTCCAGCTTTCTTCTGCTTCTTCTTCTTCCTTTCTTTCTTTTATTTTTTTATCGTTCTTGCACAAGCTGCGCACGACCTCGCTTCCTCTCTAACTGCGCATCCGTGGATTGTCCTTTGTAGCAGCCTTTATTTTTGCCTCATTTTGTGCCCGCACGAGAGCGTGCCTTCGCGCAACGCTACGTTGGCGGCTGCACCATTGGGTGTTTCTGCAGGTTTTTTTTTTTTTCTTTGCATAACATGCTCGCCCAAGCGCTTGCTTGTGCAGCAATGACTGCTCAGTTGGGGCTGTCAGCTGCTGCAGTTTTTTTTTTTTTTTTTCCTGTGGCATACACGCGCCAGAGCTTGCCTGTGCGCCAACGGCCCCGCCGCAGAGGCCGCAGTATTTCTGTTCCTTTTCTCTCTCTCTCTCTCTCTCTCTTTCGCAAAATCCACGCGCAAGCGCTCTTGTGCGTTATGTCTATTTTTTTTTTACGCGACCCAACACGAACTTGTAAGTCGGGTGGACACCTCGGCAAGGAATGCTTCGTATAATAAAGCAGAATTATTAGAAAGAAACCTATTCAGCTCAATAATATGCATGAGTTACACGTGGATTTATTTATTTCCTATTTGTAAGATATTTCACTCGCAGCAAAACCAATAATATGTGCCTGTTATTGTGACTGATGCAACGAACCGATCTGTACAGAATAACTTGAGCTATGTAGCATGAACAATACATACCTGAAGGGTGACAAGAATGCTGAAATCACCTTTGGCCCTTCGCATGGTTAACGGACTGTTCTGCTGACATAGAGAAGCTATTGCAGCTTTTCTGCATCGTTAAGTTCATTGACTGCCGCCACGTTGTTTTCGTGAGAACCCATAAGTTCTGCGAAAAGCCCGCTTCTCTCTTTGCAGATAATTAAAAAAAAAAAAAACATCGCGTGCACAAGAGAACTTGCCTTTGCGCACGTACTGCACATGTCGCGTATGGCGTCTTGACTTACCCTAAGAAACGTGGATTGAATGTGCCTGTGACTTGCTCTGCATGTTGCATGTCTGGACTTTTGTGTAAGCAAGTCACGCCGACATCCTTATGTCCTGTTATTGCTAATCGGCCTAGGCCCTTTGATAAAGCCTCTAAAGCGTTTGAGAACGTGTCCGTATCCAGGACACGCCGAAACGTACGACGCCCTGTTACTAATAAAGCTTGCGCTCCGTTGAATGCGCCTGCGGACAGTGGTCAGTCGAGTCCCTCCGTTCCTAGAATGCCTGCCGGCGCCGTTCGCTGTGCCACTGCACGGTTGCATGTCGAGTGCGAACGCTAAATGTCTACGTTGCGTGCGTTCTTGTTCGCTTGTTCTTCTCTGTTTTCGTTCACCGCATGGTTTGCAGCTTCAGTGAGCTATTTGAGTTGTGCCACTAGCGTACGAATTCCAGGCATGTACTCGCTGTTTGCACATGCACGTGGCCCATGCTTCGAAATGTTCGCAAAAATCACTCAGTAGATCGGGCATCTAAATTCCAACAACCATTGGATGGTTGACAAGAGCGGTGCAACATCAGTGAAAGGTGGCAACGAGGGACATTCCGAGGACAACAGCGCCGTGAGAGAACCACTGAAAAATGGCACAACCCAGCGCCGCCTCTGTTGTGTGCTCTTTCAGCGGTCAGACTGGCTGAGCTGTTTTTCTCGGAATGTTGCTCAAGTAACTAGCTTAACTTCTCACACTTGTGCAATAGCAAAGCGCTACTCCATTCAGCATTGCGGCCTGTTGGAAACGTTCTCGAACGTTAGCCTTTCCTTCTACCATCAGATGGTGATATCCTGGTAATTTTAGTGTGCAAAAAAAAAAAAAAAAAAAGAGAGAAGAAACTGCAAGCCATAAATGTAAGCTACAACTGCTCGCAAACAATAAATATAAGCTCTCCGCAGTGGAAGCTTTAGCAAACTCGTTCCTCCTGAAGTGGACGGCGAAAATACTGTGCGAAAAGCCGTAATTAATCACCTGTAAGAGTTAGCTTAGCTGAAGGACGTAGGACGTGCAGAGGGTGCAGTGGATGTCCGAGCGTGGCATTTCTGGCGAGCGGAGTGGTAGTAGGTGCGTGTCGGCGTGACTTGTGTCCCAGATGACCAACTAGACACAAACCAAAGTACCTCGACAGCCCAGCAGTCGGTGAACTACGACTACTACTACTACGCGGCGGAGCTGGGATTCTCGGCGGCCTTCACGGAGGTGAGTCCTTTCTTTCTTTCTTTCACGTTATTCGGCCTTGCATAAACTGCATCGCATTACACATAAGGTTGGCGTCGCGCATGCAGCATTTTCACTCAAGATGTGGAATTCTCATATCCAATCTCCCGTATATGCATTTCTGCGCCGTAATCATACGGTATAGGCACGCTCAAAGCTTTCGCAAGATCTCGTCAAAGACTTACCTGCGAAATTTATTTCATTCTGGTTAACATTATCACGAGCCCTGAGATGCGATAGCATAATGAGATGTAAATTCCCCCCCCCCCCCCCCCCCCCTTTAGGTTGGGTCCGTAATTATCCGTCACTGTGCTCAGACGCGCGAAAAAGACGCCGGACTCAAATATTATTGATTTGAAAATAAAGCTTACGTTCTTATTCTAGGTGACACCGAGGCGCACAAATAATGCGTGATACCGTATACACGTCGTGAACTCACGCACGTTTTGTCATTGCCGATCACATTAGGAGGAGGGAGGAAAGGAGGAAAGACAGGGAGGTTAGCCAGTGCTGAGACCGGCTGGATAACCTGTGCAGGGGGAAAGGGGTGAGGGGAATGAAAGGTAATAGAAAGGAGACACGACAAGAGAGAAGAAAAGGATAGAGAAAAAACACACGCCCCCCCCCCCCCCCCTCCCCCCCCCCAAAAAAAAAAAAAGGAAACGAAACGCGGCACTGCTTAGAGTCTGTCCTTTAGACCGCTCGTCCTTAAAAATCGCAACAACGCGTTCAATGCTTTCCGTGCTGACGATGGTCGGGGCCACCGTCCGAAGACTCGTTGGGTTCACACGGAGTTAATTTGCACAAACACGTACATTTCTTCACTGGCTCCTCAACCTGTGGAAACTATGGGGGATCCCTTGTAGTGACTGGCGAAAGGATGGGGGGAGTAGGGGGGGGGGGGGGTTATGAATTAGCGCAGCATGTTTCGCGTGGTGTCTATTATCAAACGAGGTGACGTTGCACGGTGTGCACACGATCGCACTACAGTGCTGGGAGCAAGTCCCAGAGCATTTAATAAGACAAGGCTGAGCTTGGTAGACTGCCTCAAGCCCATTTGGATACCATTTGTCTAAGACATTGCTACGAAGCAAGACTTGCGCGATATCGCTCGTTCATTACATAGATGCGACCATCTTGTGTACTGTCGCAGAGCTTGCCGGTGAAAGCAATTAATGTTGAGCTTCCGCGCGGGAGTAAAGAAAAAATGGGGTCGCAATTCTAGTTTGCAACGACCGCGTGTCATTTCTCGGAAATACTATTGAATTAAGTTACGAACGGTGTCACGTTTAAGACAATGGGTAAACTAAACTGGACGGATGTTCGTTCCGGTGTGTATATGCGTCGACTATCACAAAGGAGTTCGGTGTTATATCGTTATGCCATTATTTCTTCGCATTTCTGCGCAAAGACCGATACATGAGTGATAGGGCTCAGGTAAGAGCTTATTTTTATTGTTGTTCTTGTTCTGCACCTTTTTACGCCAGGATGGCAGGCTAGTCCTCGGAATACCGGGATTCTACAACTGGGAAGGTGCGTCGAATATTTTTTTTTAATGGAAAAAACGCTGGAATATTTACAATATGAGCCGTCTCAAGTACACTTTCTTTTTTCCTTGTCAGCGAAACTAATATGTCTGTTATTTCTATTTGCAGGTTCAATAACGCGCTACGACCAATACCATGAACTGAAGAGTCATCATATGCTATTGGGAAGAAAAGAGAAAGATGCATACAAAGGTACCCGAAAAGAAAAATTACCTTGGTACCTTTATTTTTTCGCACATCGTAGATGACAATTATGCGAACAGCCGTAAGAAACGTTTCAATCGTTACGATGGTTTCATTCCGCGCCATAAGAAAGGCGAAAAAATCTTATCATTGCCATTTCTTAGCCTGCACGTCACGTGACACGTTCCCGGCATCATGCTTATGTCTACCTCCTCTCTGTCCGCAGGCTACTCCGTCGCAACGGGAAGGATATTCCAAGGGCGCGAACTAACCGTCGCCGCTGGGTCACCACGTGGCGACGACTACAAAGGACAGGTGAGCGCAGGAACCATGAAGCGAGGAGAGGTTTGCGAGCAGGCCCAGAGAAAAGCAAATGCAAAAATTAACTGAGTGGCGGCATCTCTAAGAATTACGTGCGTTTGGGTGAGGTCTTTCCTGCTAAATAGGAACGCGCAAATCGGCGACGAGTGAGGTTTCTTGCGAAGGGTCTTTCACGTACGACCTACACGTCGATACTTTATGCAGTTTGAAACCCCTGAGCATTGCTAACGTAAGCTTAAAAGCACCACGCGACTCGGCAAACTCGCAGATTTCGGAGCCCACAGGCAACGCATGTAGGCGCGAACTGCAACCCAATTACGAGACGAAATCTGGTAAGGAAATGTCGCATCACAACTTGTGCGTTTTTTTTTTTAAGCATGTCGAACAATAACTTGTCGACCTTCTAACCGTTTCTTTTGGTAGCTACTACGTGAAACTGCATTTCCTGTCATTTGCAAACCATGCACGATGTCCGTTCGGTTGTCTTGTCTTCCTTTGATTTCTTATTTAAGATGCCCCCAACGACCTTTAGTGAACTATTCTAAATAATGCGCTCACTTGGGCTCGGGTCATCGCTTTTTAGTGCTTAGCATTTTCTTATAATTGTCCAAAACGATTAAAAACATGGAATGTCGCTCTGTTCTCGTCCTGACGCAGAGAAGTTTACTTGTCGAAACGGTCACTCTTGCAGCACGCCCCGTTTTCCATCGTTTTTAACATTTTTTTTTTCATCGCTCTAAGCCTCCATCCTCCTCTTTACTCCTGTGGTCCATGTCCACAAGAACATCTTAATCTGAGTTCGTAAGAGAACATTTCTGCCAATCCTGATGAGGGACATATCATTATTAATGCCCTCTGACCAGGTGTCCCAGAATTCGACCCCAGAGGTCGAATTCACAAAACATCTCTTTCGTAAGTGCGTTTTGCCATTAGCCGATTGGCTTCACTAATGGTGTGGTTCCGGAACCAGGACTGGTTGAATTATTCTGTTACGAACACTTATAGCGTGAGTCGCTTTTGTAAATACGGGCCCCGTTCTTGTTTGGATTAATATATTCGGTCTATCTGAGAAGCTCTACACTATGTTCCACTGCATGAAATGCCTTGTTCTGCTTGCCTTTCTGAAAAAACTCGTGCAAATTAAGAGTGTGCGTGCTCTTCGATATGGCAGGTTTTCCTGTTCGGGATCGATGGTCGAGGCAACGACAGGGGCGTCGTAATCAGGAGCCGCCTCTCCGGATCTCAGGTGAGTATCTTTCTCGAGGCTGTGAATCTCTACAGCGCTTCCGGATGCGTTTCGCTATGTGCTTGTTAAGTCGCCTAGCACAGACAACGAGACTTGTCGCGCTAGTAACAAAGAGCAAAAAAAAAAAAAAAAAAAAGAAAACTGGTCTATACATGCCTACTGGGAACTCTGCGGGAAACTGAGAATGCGCAAATTGTGTAAACTGTGTAGGTATACTTGCAATGTGGCGGGAAACAGGCGACGCCTTTCTGTTTACATCAACACTCGACAGGAGCACGCGCTCCCTTATGAGTTTCCACCCTAACCCCGACCGAGCGCAGCGCAGCGCTGCTTTCATGATCCCGGAAGCGTTAGCACGAAGTTTCCGCTGATTCTGTTGTTCAGGTTTTGTACAATTATCCCCAAATGAATTTTAGTCCTCGATATGTGTCGTTGTTCTCGTTGCTGTTGTCTATTATTATTATTATTATTATTATTATTATTATTATTATTATTATTGTTGTTGTTGTTGTTGTTGTTGTTGTTGTTGTTGTTGTTGTTGTTGTTGTTGTTGTTGTTGTTGTTGTTGTTGTTGTTGTTTCATTACCGTGAACGAGTGAATAAACTCTATAATCCGGCAGACTATAGACTGGGCCCAGGCCGCGCAAGGGGGATTAGGAGACCTTGGCCCGTATCCACGAAAACAACTTACGCTAAAAATGTTCGTAATCGAATACTTCAACCAGTCACAATACTGAACATATCATTAGGAAAGTACTGCAGCCAATGGCAAAAATCACTTAATAAGGAGAACCGTGACCCCTTGTCTCCTGGACTAACAGTCTGACTCTCTTGTCTCTCCCTCTGCGCATAGATGTGCGAGTACTTCGGTTCTTCGCTGCTGGTCACCGATCTAGATGGCGACGGCATCGACGACTTGCTCGTGGGTGCCCCCATGCACAGCATACCGGGCGGACAGGACGAAGGGCGCGTCTACGTCTACCGAAGCAACGGCGTGGTGAGTCTACAGCCAGGCGTCACGTCATGCTATAGACACGATACGCTGGAGATAATTTCATAAAACGGAGCCGAAATATATATATTTCAAATAATCAAAGAAGACGTTTCTGCGGCCGTTGGCACAAGTTTGTTCACTGATAGATATCGGCCCAAATGAACAAACACGTCCCACGATAAAAAATGTTCGCAAGAGGGTATTTCAGCCAATCGTGGTGCTGGACATATCATTAGAGCTGCCAACTGGCCAATGGCAAAGAGCACTTACAGAATAGAAGTTTCTTGAATCTACCCCCTTGTATTTTGCTTCTTCTTCACAGAAATGAATTGACGGGGAAAGATGTGATCCTCCTGTTGTTTTCCTTAGCGGTACTCTGCAGCATTGATGCTTCCAAGTTTCTAGTTTTCTCTCAATACTGAAACGTTGTTTCATTCTTTTTTTTTTTTACTTCGTGTTTCACCCCTACAGGCGTTTGTTCCTTCTCGTTTATCTTTTGCGTCTGTGGAAAAAGAAACGTGGGCCTTTTTATCATCGTAGTTCCATTAAAAGCAAGGTGTTCGTTGAAATGCCATATTCACGTTAATACAATCAGAAAACACCTGCTGAAAGCGCCAAACAAACACTCGCTGCCCGCGGTTTTTTTCGTCTTCAAAGGGACTGTACGCTTCGGGCCATTTGGAGGGACACCGAGCAACGGCCGCCCGCTTCGGAACCAGCATCGCCAAAGTCGGTGACCTCAACCTGGACGGAATTCAAGGTGCGTCTGCGAAGAGCTGCATTACGATACATGCAACGAATTGGGACGTACGTACGCCTTTATGTAGCTGCGAGGTAGCCGACCACTAAAACAGCGTGCCGTCATACAAAATTTCGCAAGAACATTTGGGATTCGCATCTTGTCAGCTCTCACGTGGCCGCTGTGTAGCCCCTAGCTGATTGGCGCAAATCGCCAAAGCGCTAAAATGCATCCAGAACAGCACGACGGCTTCGGCAGCGTTCCTTCACCGCGCGCATTTCAGGCTTTTTGTGAGGACGTTATGCGCTCGCTGCAATAATGGGTAATCATACTACATCTTTCCAGGGATGGCGCTTCTTTTTTATTCATATCTTCGGGCCCAAGGGCCCGAAAATACGAATAGCATATGGAGACGTATTCTCTAGCGTTTCACAAGATCTGAAAAGTCCAGAGAAGTGCACACCGTGCAGACGTTGTGAACCTTTTGGCGCACGTCTATATCAGAACAGAACAGAGCGCAAAATCGCGCTAGGCAGGTTGGTATCATGAGCTGTCTCCAAAGGCGCGAGTGTTTCGCAATGCGCGTGTGATTCACGGATTCCGGTGTATATTGGCATCTGGATGTGTCAGCGAAGGGTACTAACCTTTCTATCGCTCATGCCTGCAGACGTGGCTGTCGGCGCACCCTATGAGAACGACGTGGGAGCCGTGTACATTTACCATGGGTCGCCCACGCTCGGCGACAGGACCGTCTACGCACAGGTGAGCTGAGAAACAGGCGCATCATCTTTCCGAGTGACTAAGGTGCATAACATACAAACACTCGCATTGAAATTCAACGGACTCTTTCGAAAACATTTGCGCTCGCTAGTTTGCAGAAATGTGTACAAATTAAAAGCGGTCCGAACAGACTGAATTGTCATTGTAGTAGCGAAAACACGGGCATTAAACGGGCACTATATAGAAACATTAATACGTCGGTTTGAAAACTCCAAACAAAGCTTTGAAAACTTCTTCTTTTTGTTCAGTTTGGAGAGACGATACCAATTATTAATAAAAACAATGTAGAAATAAGAAAACACGACAGAAAAGATATTGCTCGCGTAGTTGGAACCCAGTGTGTACACGCTCTTACAATATCTTTTGTGCCTCACATGTGACACTAAGGTAGAATGTGTGGCACATATATATTTCTAGTTCTCTATTAATTGCTATACGTAGAGACTACAAAGTGGGATGGTAACCCTGGCCACAACTTTTTCTTCTTCGTCGTGCGCGCCTGACTTCCGGTAGACCAGTTAGACTGGGTTACGGCCATCCAATGAGCCCTATCTGGAATGCATGTCCGGCTCGCGACAGCGTACTGAGAACTCAGCCTCGGAGATTGGCCGAGGTAGCGTGCTGTCATCCCATCAGCTAGCGGAGCCGTATCCAGGTGAGAACCTGGAGTACGCGGTCGGTACGGTTCCTCCAGGTGCTGACGATCTCATCAGGGTTCGGATCCACCGCCTACCAAGGTGTGACTGAGTGCTTCGAGTCGCTGGGCCACAGCCCTAATTATCCGTATAGGATCCAGGCAGGCCAATACAGCTGTTGTTCGTGTCCGACATCTGTACCTTATCTGTCTATCTACGTCTCGGTGCTCTTCTGGTCACCTCGTTCACCTATATACCCAAATGTTTGGGATGTAGGGTATAAATGTATAGCGAACGTGCATGACTAGTATTTACGTCACATGCATAATATACTCGTGATGTCCGTCACGATTAACGATATACTACAATCAAACGTAGTTTTCTGCACCTCACACGGCGCACTGCGTCGAGGATCGGCCCACAAACCGGATGGCCGGCTTAAAGAGCTCCGCTCTTAAAACAAGGAAGGAACAGCGTTTGTGTTCGCTTGCTATTTAAATGCAGACATAACAAGCACATACACACCTACGACTTACCGAGCGGTTAGGGGGTATCGAACGCTGGTCCTCGATGTGTCAAGCAAGCACGTTATATGGACTAAGCACGGTATATGGAGTAAACAGACCAATTGCACCTGCAGTTGAATTGATGGTGTTTTTTAGCGCGAATTGCACCTATAATGTGCGATAAGCCATATCATTGTAGTTCATATGTTCTGCTACCACTCGGTATGCTCTTGTGCAACTTTGCTCGATCCCCTAGGAATACTCCAACGAACGACGCTTATGATAGCGCATCAACGCACCGCATAGTGCATTTTTCTTCGACAAAACAGCCGTCTGTGCTTTGGACTAACGTGAGTGCCAACGTTACGTCGTGACATGAGCCGTGCACGATTCAGTCGCCGCCGTGCTGTCGACTTTCTTGGTGAGCCCACGCTGAGCATATGAGTAAGTAAATACTCATGCGCTTTTCACGAAGACCTTGATCCTATCGCAACACTTGGCTGAATGCCAAACAATTGGTGATAGGCAATTTTCTCGCTAACTGCTTGGCATTGCATCGATTCCTACAATGCGTGGGATCTGCAGGAGTTTTTGGAGGTCCTTTTCTCGAAGACAATGTTAACGTGTGTGTGAGTCAGTCCTGAGCGCAATGCGTGGTCTGAGTCTTCTTGCTGATTCAACATTATTCATACCCATAAGGCCTTCGGTGATACCACCGTTTGCAAGTGCCGAGTGCGGAGAACCTGAGATGGACGACACCTGACACAGAAAGCTCGCGAATAAAAAAAAATATATACCTGCATATGTACATACAACACGTTAACAACACGGTTTTATATAACCATATAAGCTTATCCAAATTAGAACAGAAGCTCAGGGGAAGATGGAGGCTTGAATCGATGAACAGATCGCTAAAAACGATTGAGAACAGGGAATGTCGCAGGAGCCAACGTTTCGACAAGTGAACTTGTCTTCGTCAGGAGAGCGACTGCCTTCTCCAGCGTTCGTTTATGTACTCCAAGTCCACTTGTAGAAACGTTGGCTCCTGCAGCATTCCCTGTTCTCAATCGCTTTTAGCGATCTGTCCATATAAGCTTATATCACTTTTGTGTAGTATGGAAAATTTTCTGTTCTAATAAGCGACATCGAAGGTGAGTGTTTCGGTACAGAAAGGTGTAGGTATAGTGTAGCGGTCACAACCGACACAATTCAGCCGACTCAACTGCTTATGCATAGATGTCCAGTCGTAGAGTATGCTTTTTTGTGTATGCGCGATTCTGTCGTTGTGTCCATATGAATCATATCGAGCGTGTGCTTTTCAGGTACGCTTGCGTAAAGGACAGCGTGCTATTCATCGCAACCATTACTGCATTGAAAAAGTAAGAGATATCACGCGCTACTGCGCAGCATATCTGCGCACTTATCTCGACGACCATATAGAGAGCGACCACGAAAACAGAGAGAGAGAGAGAGAGACGCACTTGTGTTTTTTTTTTTACTTCGCCGAAATATCTTGAGCCCCAGTGGGCATCAAAACAGTGACAGTAAATTTTGTGATGACATACGCTCTCTAGCATGCGCGAAGTAAGGAAGATGTACGCGTATAGTAATGTGCGCGTATAGTCTTATGGGATACTTTTTTTTTCTTATGAGAGGTACCACGATCCATGCTTGTGAAGCGCGAAAGGAAAACACACACACACACACACACACACACACACACACACACACACACACACACACACACACACACACACACACACACACACACACACACACACACACACACACACACACACACACGCACGCGCACACACACGCGCGCACACACACACTTGCGCACGGATGCGCAGAGTGCGTTCAGACCTCTACCCTACGGGATGCACACCCGGAAATAATTGAATGAAATGTTCCATTATACATTTTCTTTTTTCCTTTTTATCTCTTCGTTTGATTTCGAGGCATTAGGGAGCCGTGAAATTCGCAGCTGCCTGTGTAATCTTACACAACATTTCCTTGACTTCGGTATGCGTATTGTTCGCTCACATCTAAACAGTGGAAACAATGTGTAATTTCGGCGAGAATCATGTGCTTCAGTAAGTATATGTGCATGACAGGTCCTGGTGATTTAATATCCTAATGTGAAACTTCGCCGTTATCTAGAAAGAACAATTTCCCTTCTTCATTCTTTTGTTTCCCACTCTGCGTGCACAGAGGATAGATGCAAGTGCTGTGTCGTCACGCATCGGGAAGGCCTTGAAAGGGTTCGGCATCAGCATCTCCAAAGGAGTGGACGTCGACTCGAACCACTACGATGGTAAGCGACCTTCTGGGGTCCTGTGCACGGTATACCGCGTTTCATCATTATTCCAGCCACTTTCGTTACCGTTATAGCGTTATAATAATCGGTTCCGTGGAGAGCGGCTTACGCCGTAAAGCGCCGTATATCATTCATGAAAAGCAGTGAACAAGTGCTGACAGCTCCATATTAGTCGTTATTGTAATTATTCTTAGTTCAAGAATAGCCTGATAGCGTAGCCGTGGACGACACGTAAAGAGTAAGATAGGGTGACGAAATTAAGGAATTCGCAGACATCAAATGGAATCAGCTCGCGCAGGACAGGAAAAGGTGGAGAGCATTGAGAGAGGCCCTTACCCTGTAGTGGACATAAGATGGCCCGATGATGATGATGATGACAAGTGGAGCCGACATGAAACGAGCCCTTTAGCAGCTTTGCACCGGGAAGTTATTGTTTGACGCCGATGCCGTTATATACCCGGTGCATTCATTTCGATCGCCTCTATGTTTCACTTAGCAGTCATGAGCTAAATTTATACTCAAATTCTGGTATTATTACGTTGGACTGTAGCAACGCAGGTGCCAGGAATATCACGATCCGCGACTCGGAAACGAAAATAAGGCTTGATGACTATGAATTCACAACTTTATTAGCAGTTCCGGTGAGTTATTTTTGGGGACTTGTACGATAAGGCTTATGTAGAATAAAATCGCTGGGTCATTTGCTGGAGTAAATTACAACTGAGATGCTTAGGGCTGTAATTTTGTGTGCGCGCAAGTATCTGGCATGTGTGCGCGTGACCTTCATCTCGGAAGTGAAACCGCGTTTGGTTGAGCGGCCCCGCCACGGTGGTCTAGTGGTTATGGCACTCGGCTGCTGATCCGAAGGTCGCGGGGTCGAATCCCAGCCGCGGCGGCTGCATTTCGATGGAGGTGAAATGTTTAGGCCCGTGTGCTGCGCGATGTCAGTGCACGTTAAAGAACCCCAGGTGGTCGAAATTTCCGGTGACCTCCACTACGGCATCTGTCATAATCAGAGCTGGTTTTGGGACGTTAAACCCCACAAATCAATCATCAGTCGTTTGATTGAGCGAGTACGTGCCAGGCAAGCGCCAAGCAGCTCTTAGCATGACATAGCCATGCATATAATACTCAGGGAGGTGGTGGGAAAGAGAAGTGATGGTGAGGAGGAGTGGTGTGACGTATAAGGAGGAGGAAAGAGGCTAAAGAATGTCATAGCCTCTTACACTGTAGTTTATAGTCTGTTTCAGAAGTTCCGTGCAGCACTGTGGAAGCTACGAGCCTCTTTGACGAACCAGGAGGGCGAACACATGTAAACGTGTCCTTCCGCGGCTTGTCATCTGCCAATGGCGGGCGCTGCAGTGGCAGCTGTAGCCTTGGGAGGAGGAGGACGAAGCGGGGTGTGCGGGTCCGAACAATGGCATTTCGTCTCGTCTCGGAAGAATTCTGCGCTCGATGGCCTCGTAGCCTTGGTTCTGCTGCACGGAACTACTGAAACAGACTACAGGAAGGGGGCGGGAAAGGGAAATGAGTGACGACTTATGTAAGGGTGAAGAGGAAGAAAAGGTGGGAGAGGGTAAGCAATAGGCCTAGCGATGTAGAGTCAAGTGTAGCAAGAAGCGGGAAAGACAAGTGAGGGTGAGTAGGAGAGTGTGCAACATACGAGATAAAGAAAGATGACAGAGAGAACGAAGAAGAAGATGCAGAAAGAGTTAAAAGAAGAAAGAGAGATGACAGAAAGGAAAAAAGAAGAAACACGAGGAAATAAAATCTGAGTTGGCAAGGTGGTGGCGCTTGCTTGCCAGCTACGCTGTTTACTCTGTACAGGCGTATAATGGACTTAAATATTTTATGCATTTTTCATGTATCACTGAATGAATAATCAGTCGGCTACAAAATCTTTGAGGAGAATGTTCTACAAGACATGTAAATTTATGTTCAGCTAATTCGCACGAGTGAAACGTTTTTAGTTCAATAATATATGTGTCCGAGGCCACCGCTTTCCTTTTCTTTTTGGCATATATTCCTTTCCTGGACATTCAATCGCCTTAGCAGCTCAAACTCAATACAAACGTACGCCTTGAGGGTTTTGCAACTCGCTGCTGCTGCTGCGCAAGATGTATTGATGAAAATCATACAGCATATCTTACCGTGCTGTACGCTGTCATTTTATGCCAACGTGAGGATACGAAGTTTTTATATCTCTCACACTACATTGTACGGAAATGTTGGCGACTGCCAGGTTTGTTTGCCTTTTATCACAAATACATCGGTCGACATCATCCTTCAAAGTAGTTAATTATTGTACGATGTACGATATGACTACACTTTCACACGAATAACTTGAAATGTTCCGTCGTTATCCCAGTTCGCGTTTGTGCTTACAATTAGCCCAGCAATCACCCTCGTAACTTGGCATTCCCTCTCGTCATTCTCTTCTCACAGACGTCCTCGTCGGGTCGTACATGACGGACAACGCCGTGCTGTTTAGGTGAGTACGCAGTTTTCAAAGGTAACAAAGCCGCGTTAACGGGCACAGGATAGACCTTTTTTACAGGCCTGATAGGAGATATAGGCTTGCTATTAATAGGTAAATATAGAAGGTGCGTGCCTTGTTCTCCATATTATTTTCAGATCCCGCCCGATTGCGCAGTTGAGAGGTGTCATAAGGCCCGAGGTGGCGATGATCACTGCCGACATGACGAAATGCGAAGTCTCTGACGGAACGAAGTTCTCGTGCTTCAAGCTCAAGGCGTGCATCGAGTACTCTGGAAAATTCGTCAATAACACGGCCGGTGAGTACCCCGTATATTCAGCCTCTTGATTATACTGCGTGCGCATAAGTTTCCCTTTCACGCCGCGCCGGCCGTTAATTGCACCATTCAAAACTCTTAACGATAATTATCCACACGTATTGCACATCACTTCACAGAAGTGCAGATAACATGACTGCGCAAGTGATATGTCGCCAAATGCAGATGTAGCAGCAAAAGAAAAGAAAATGATACTTACTGAGCAATGGCACAAGTTGTAGAGTCTTTATCGCTGATCGTCCTGCCGTGGCGGCTTAGGAGCTAAGGTGTTGGTCATTGAAGCCCGAGGGTTCGTTTACCTGCCACGACTGCCACATTTCGTGTTGACAGGCTGCATGTATCCTAGGATTAAAGGTCGTAGACGTCAGCGGGCATGACGGTCGTTTGTAAATGCGCAACATGAAAACAAAATAAGACACTGCAAAAGTTGTGAACCAGAAAAAATCATTCCTCGCTTAACTGAGCAATATGGCGTATTACTCGTTTAATGGTAATCACTAAATGATAGCATGCATAGCTCTGCAGCAAATATTGCAAACTATATGGTACATAACATCGTAAGAAGCAGCGCAAGAAAAGGAAAGTAACAAAGACTCAGAGAGGGACACACGGTCACAGCTCTAGCAACTAAGGTTTCATGGTCGAAAACACATATGTAAACAGACTTGTGCAAAGAAACACCTAGTAAAATAAGTACACAGATTACATTTTCTTATGCTCATGAGAAAATTCAACTCGGTAGAATGGAACATGCATATTTGTTTGCTTCTTTTTTCCGCGTGTTTCTTTGCGCGAGTGTGTATATAGATGTGTGTACTTCAATAAAACCTCAGTTGATAGAGCAGTGTCCGTGTGTTCCTCTCTGTGTCTGTTCTTTCTGTTCTTTTTTTTTTCGCTGCTTCATACGAGGACGACATACCACTTCACCCAGCATGACACCCTTCTCATGGCGCATATCACAATAATTCCGTGATAATGGGAGTATAAGAAAGAAAACTGTTCAATTATATTATTGTATGTATAGAGGTAGTCTTGAGATGTTGCTTTCAAGCCTCTTGAACAACAACGAATGCATAGAAGTAATAACGAACCACCAATCCGGGAAAATAGTAAAGCGGGAAATAAGTCAGCTACTTCTCTTGTATTTTTTATTGCACATATGTCAGTGTTAATAGTAAATATATTTGATGTGTAAATTGCCATGTATTTTACTTTTTTATTTGTGCATATAACCTAGTTTCTTGTGCAGAGTAATGATTGAATGATTGCCGTTTTTATACATTAATACAAACTGTTACATTACCTTTGTAAAATTTATTACTGTACGCGCATTTTTACTTTTACGTGTTTTTTTCTTTATGGTTCTAAGGTACTTCATTTATACCGTTTATTTTGCCAATGCTTGTGTGCAAGCTGTTGTTTTCAGGTGGGAGGACCCCGTCAGGCGTTAATGCCTTTAGTCCTCTCTGTCCTAAGTGTATTTGAACACTTGAATAAAAATCAATTTCAATTTCAGTGCTGGCTTCCGTTTTTTTCGCTGTCTCGCAGATGTGGAGACCGAGCTGACGCTGGACGTGAACCGCAAGGCGGACAGCCGTCCCGCGCGGGGATTCATGTTCCGCGACCTGAACCGCGTCGACAATTACAGCTCGCTTGTGCAAGCGAGAAAAGGGCATACGACTTGCGAAAGCCGGCTCGTCTACCTGGACGTAAGTGTTGTACGGTCACAGTTATTAGGTGGTGTATTGCATTGTAGGAAGGTGTACACAGCCAAGTTGCTGAGGACGTGAGGGAAAAAAATGCAGCCAAGTTACGGATGCGAAACGTAAAGCCACAGCTTATTGGCTGAGCCCGAGAAAGTATTTAGTGGTAACAGAGGTAGGTTGACTGGTCGAAACGCTGTACTCCGCAGAACGTCCATGACTGAGTCACTCGCGCTGACATCTTTGTGTCAAAAAATTACACGCAGTGCGGACCACGTATGTACTGAGCGGTACAGTTTTGTAGTAAGTGACACAATCAACAGCGTGATAAAAGAAAAGGAGTGCGAAATGTTTGGCGATTGAGTTCACGTACTACTGTCTGCCGTCACCCATAAGCGCGTGCTTTATGCTCAATAGCCTAGCTAAGGAACAGGAATTTACAATCGACAATGAACCCTTACAATGTGTAAAGGAATATGTATACCTGGGACAGTTAATAACAGGAACTCCCAACCACGAAAAAGAAATTCTCCGTAGAATAAGGATGGGCTGGAGCGCATTCGGAAGGAATTACGAAATCATGACTGGAAACTTACCGCTCTCACTAAAGCGCAAAGTATTCAATTACTGTATCCTCCCAGTACTAACGTACGGTGCAGAAACGTGGAGGATAACTAAAAGACTAGAGATGAAACTAAGGAGCGCGCAACGTGCAATGGAAAGAAAAAATGATAGGGGTAACGCTAAGAGATAAAAAACGAGCGGAATGGATCAGAGAACAGACAGGAGTAGCCGATATTATTATATCAATTAAAAGAAAGAAGTGGACCTGGGCAGGACATGTCATGAGGAGAACAGATAACAGATGGACAGTAAGAGCGACGGAATGGATACCAAGAGAGGGAAAACTTGCCGTCACCCATAAGCGCGTGCCTTTTCATTAGGCGTGTGAAAATATCAAATTCTCCAAATACGAATCGAACATCGAATGTTAGAACACAAATGTTCCTTCAGTATTAACATTTAGTTTAAACCATAATTATGTTAGAGAATGCGCTAATAAACTATCGATGGGAAATGTAGTACAATCAGAAACACGTCTGGGCTAGGTTGTCAGTTCATAACCGTGTTGAAAAAAGGATCACAGCATAAACCAAGTGTTGACAAATATTAAAGGTTATTATGAAGGAATATTGGTTATTGCACTTAGTCATGCTGCTGCACGCATTCCCAAGAGGTCCTACACAGGGAGGTGGTTGCGAATGGCAAGGAAGTCCGCTTTGATTGCCTGTTAAAAGCGTGCTGTGGACCAGCCGGTTTCATCGGCGCCAAGAGCGCTTGTGAACACGTTTATGGAGGATGCTTGTCCTGGTGGAGTGTGTTGTCGGCGAAAATATATATAGGGAATATTCACGTGACGTCAGCATGTGCCATTTTGTAGTACAATTCGCAACTGCTACTGTGCTGTCGAACCGGTTATGGAGATAACCGGTTTGAGAAAAAGTGCAGCCTTTCACTGTGTTGGCTGCACTACAAAATGGCGGCGTCGTACATACTGGCACACTCTTCGATGGACGCCATCACGCCGCCGTGCACTGCCGATGGTTGTCCGTGTACCGGCATCGCCTGTATAAATATCAGTCATTTTCGGCTATATTGCTGGGTCGTACATACCAACTTCGCGAATGTGCGAATAACCTTGAATATTCGAAAACGTCTGATTCCTCATTTCGAATCGAATAAACGAGTATTAAAAATGTAATAAACGACGAACATTCGAAACGTCCGGATATTCGCACACCCGTACTTTTCAGACAACTATTCAGCATTGAATCAAGTTTGTATATTGTACATGAATAAGTAAATAAATACCGTCGGCAAAGCTTGCACCCATTCAGCGGATTCGTTTCAATTGTGTCACATGGTTCCACAGGAGACCTTCGTCGATCCGCTCATACCATTCGCTGTGCGGATGGAATACCGTCTGCGCGACACCGGCGACCAGCGCTGGTGCCCCACTTGTCCGGTTCCCGACAGAGGGTTCCCACTCGCCATCACGCAAGCGGTCAGTGCTTGGTCATTCCATTCCTTTGCCTCCCAGTAAGACGGCACGGTTAACCAAACGAACTAAGCTCAGCACATGGAGTCGCATTCCTTACGAAACGCGTCTCTCCTTACAGATCCCATATCAGCATGGCTGTGGTTCGGATGATGCTTGTCGGGCGGACCTGAAGCTGGACGTCAATATCATCAGCTACGAGTAAGTAACGTGTGTTCCGGAAAACAGCTTGGGGCGAGTGCAGACTGAGCTACGGGGATATTACACACGTAATAGATTGATTTCTGGGATTCTGGGTCCAAAAACCACGAATATGATTATGCCAGATGCATGTTTCACATGTTGGGACAGCTCTAATTTTGATAGAGTATTCGTGATTTTCCATGTACCGGCAGCAGCAAATCAATTCGTTTTATTCCGATACTCAAGGCGCATTTTCGCCGTCGCTGTCATGTTATACAAATACTACAGAAGTATGTAAACATATATTGTCATATGCCGTGTTACGTAAACACGTAAGGAGTCGTGGAATCCCCGCCACGGTGGTCTAGACGTGGTTACGGCACTCGGCTGCTGATACGAAGGTCGCGGGATCGAATCCCGGCCGCGGCGGCTGCATATCGATTGAGGCGAAATGTTGAGGCTCGTGTGCTGTGCGATGTCAGTGCACGTTAAAGAATCCCAGGTGGTCGAAATTTCCGGAGACCTCCACTATGGCGTCTCTCATAATCACAGCTGGTTTTGGGACGTTAAACCCCACAAATCAATCAAATCAATCAAGGAGTCATATAATTGTTGCGTATAAGTGTCTGTAAATTTCCGTACCCGCTTCCTCCGCACAGTGGATCCCCGCTCGTGGTCGGCGAGCGCCGGGATCTCTCGGTGTCACTTTTCGTCGAAAACGCCGGCGCCACGGACCCCGCGTACCTGGCTCGCGTGCTGGTTACTCTGCCGGACCGCGTGCGAGTGGTGAACAAGGACCGCTGCAGTGTCCAGCAGGACCCTGCTCGCGGCAGGTCGGTCATCGTCTGTGACGCTGGGAACCCGCTCCGGCCCTCGAGAAACGTACGTATTCAATTCAGACAGCCATTACGGACAGCAAAGCGGGCCCCATGGTACAAGATTCAGAAGGCCTATCCGGCTGAAGGGTGGCAAGCTCTTCTGATCGCACTTCTGACGTATCTTCCACGCCCCGAGTCGTTGCGTAGCTGTTCAACGCTAAGAATTGCGCATTCACGGTCAAGATGTCTTCCAAACAGTGTTTGGTGGCACATGAAGATGCCAAATGCCATGTATATGCCGTGAAAACAAAATACTTAACCTGCGGGAAAGTGTTAAATCGATACGTGGATCTCATGCGCAATGTCATGCTTAGCAGCGTCGGACAATGCACTTTCGATCGCAAAGTTCTTCGCGAGACATTGCGGTATAAAGTTGCGAGTCGTACGACACACGTTTCGTGAGTGTTCGCTGCTTGAAATTTCATGATGAATCTCAGCATTCACGATGGACATAGAGAAGCTTACGCTCTGCGAAATCCGATTCAAAAGGGATAAAAAGAGACAGGCCTGCGCGGAATCGCAGGACAGTGACAGCGTAAGCTGGAGGAGCGACCTTCTTAGAGGCCATTGTAAACGCTTCAGGAAACTAGTGCAAGTAGAGATGGTAGGTATCCACTGCGCCATAACTCTTTATCATTTCGCCAAGTAGGGAGGTACCCACTGCGCCATAATTACTGTGGTATTGTAACGTGCAAATATGTATAACTGCACACCTTGGAGAGTCTCTTGGCGTCGTTTTCCCAATAACAAACCGAACTCTCGGCCCGCGTCGACGGAGAGCTGCGGTTCGGGCTTCTCTCTGCACAGCTGTCTGTAGTGCCTGACGTTGCCTTGCTGCAGCCGCGCGCGTAGCTCTGCGATTCGCTTCTTCAGCATCGGTCCGCACCTTGCGAGGAGGCGCCATCAGGTATATCGAAAAGCCAAGTCAGGTTGCTGTCACGACTGCGCACGTCGCCTGCCGCGTGACGCACGGCACGATACGACAAAACTGCTTCACGAGGTACCGCTTCGTAACACTGATGACGGAGCCCCGCCACGGTGGTCTAGTGGCTATGGTACTCGGCTGATCGTGGGATCGAATCCTGGCCGCGGCGGCTGCATTTCGATGGAGGGGAATTATTGAGGCCCCTGTACTGTGTGATGTCAGTGCACGTTAAAGAACCCCAGGTGGTCGAAATTTCCGGAGAGCTCCACTACGGCGTCTCTCATAATCACAGCTGGTTTTGGGGCGTTAAACCTCACAAACCAAACCAACCGATAATGATGACGGAAAAGTTGAAGATTGTTTCATAATGATGATGTTGATGATGCCTCCGTAATGGGTGCAGAGTTACAAAAGCATGCACCCCTGTGTTCTTTCAAATGATTTCTCGAACTCGTTATGCGATCCACTTTCCGCGACGTGTAGTGGCGTATGATTATTCTGCCATGTAACATTACGTTTTTTAAAACAATTCCTCGGCAGGCTTTATACCCGTTTAGGTCTTTTAGCGATGATTTTTCAAGAACAGGCGTATCTCAGTGGTAGAATGCTCGACTTTCACGCCGAGGGTGTGGGTTCAAATCCACGCAGAGGTCAAAGGTTGTGGGTTTGAATCCTCCTCGGTCCTGGTTATTTTTTTTTTTTCTAAAATTTGCGCGATAGTGGTTACGGACGACGGCGGCGGCGGCGGCGGACAACTACGGCGCGAAAAGCGGCCCCTGTTGTGGCCTCATAACAGCTTACGCTGTAAAAGTCGAGAGCTTGAAGCTCTCGACTTTTACACCCATTACTGCACTAATTATGGCGTAGTGGGTACTTCCCTACTTGGCGAAATGATAATAGTTATGGCGCAGGGGATATCTGCCACCTCTACTTGCACTAGTTTCCTTAAAATGGCCTCTAAGAAGGTCGCTCCTCAAGCTTACGGTGTCACTGTCCTGCGTTTCCGCGCAGGCCCGGCTCTTTTCTTTTCTGCATTGAAAAATCTCCGTGCGTTGCTTCAGGAGTTCGCTTATCAATACATAGTCACAACGTTCCGACAGATTCATTCTACATGCAAGGTCGCGCTTGTGAGATCCATGGAGCCATATGCAGAAACATCGGACAGGGCCTCTAATATCAAGGATTTAGTGGGTAGCCCTCGCGCATTAAGCGTTAACGGCCGGGATCAATTAAGGAGCCCATTTTCAAGATGTGACGCAGCTGAGTTGCATGTACGTGTGTATTATAGAGCAATCGTGAGGCAAGATTCTCATGTCGAAGTGTAGCTGCAGATCGTTCCACTATGCCACCTATATTTACATATGCCACGTACGCTCACTGCAGGCGTTCTTCCTACTGAAGCTGGATATGAGTCAGGTCGAAGACACCTTCAATATGACTGCTGAAGCTACGTCGACCAGTGAGGAAGCAACACCCAACAACAACAAGGTCGTGATTAGGTTGCCCTTCGTACACCAGGCAGACATCTCCATGCTGGGGTGAGTTAGCAAATGAGCTGCATGCACATGTGAAGCGCAAGGCGGATTCATGGCAGTTAATTAACGTAGCTGAACCTGGCAATCGGTGAAGCTGCTGATTGGACGTCTTCAGAGTGCCCCACACCAGATGTCTACTAGACGTGGATTCGATCCACTTATATGACGCTTAGTTTGAAGCGCGGCCTCATTCAGCACTTCTGAAGGCGTTGCACGTGTACCAAATCTTCTTGTTGGATCACATGTGTATGACACCTGTGTGCTTTCACTATGCTAAATCCAACGCTTTTAGATAGGAAGGTTTCGCTAAAGCCGGCGAATGCTTGCAGTGTTCCGGTTTATTTTACTATCTGAGACCACTTGTATTACAAAATCTGCCACAATATACTTTGGTATTTCGTGCAGCACATAACAAAGGAGCTTCGTAACGACGCCAGTAACGTTGTATCGTCGCGCCGCAACGATACAACGTAAAAAATAAAATGTGTAAATGGTACCCTTCGTTATGAAATCATTGTAGCCCTTGATATGTTTTAGTAGAGGCTGTAAGA
The DNA here is from genome assembly GCA_013339685.2 of Hyalomma asiaticum. Taxonomy (NCBI): domain Eukaryota; kingdom Metazoa; phylum Arthropoda; class Arachnida; order Ixodida; family Ixodidae; genus Hyalomma; species Hyalomma asiaticum. The sequence goes on from CM023482.1 coordinate 138,314,222, forward strand.
GCGCTCTAAGATCGCCAAACTGCTAAAATGAATCTTCGCCGCATCTTCCCAGGAAAGCAAAGCCCGAAGTGGCGAGTTTCAATGCAGCGACAAAGAACATTCAAGTGGAACATGGTTTCGTGGTAAGTGTTCTCTGTGACATTTTATTTTTGTGCGATTTTGTTGATCTGGGCATGACTATACGGCTATGAAAAAAACCTTTGACGGTATACTTGTCGCTCAAGTGCCTAGTCAAATGCAGACAATTGATCATTTGAACGAGAGAAACGTTCTGACCGACATATTTTATTATTTCAACGATGGACATTAGCATCGCACATACAGTCCTGATATCGATACTCAATTTGTTTAGAAGGCTTTCAAATGTCAAAAGGTTTCGCAATATTATACGTCAGTTTATGGCCGTATCAGTTCATAATAACGGTATAAATTTACGCACCGAGGTTACGCGTAATCGGCTCTCAAATTTAATAATTTTTTGCCAAATAAAACCAGAAAACTAAAGTAAGCAACGTAACAATATTACACAAGCTATAAAGTGATATAAGTCTTATTTGTCCGTTTTTAGACGCATGTGTATTAGGTGCTGTTAACAAATGAAGCTGCATGCATACTTTTGGTGCAGAGGATACGGAATTTTAAGGAAGTACTTGAATGCTATGAAAACACAGTCATTTGCGAAATTTGTAAGGGCTTGTTTTTATCAAGGGCCATTTTATCATTTTTTAATTATCTAAAATCGTTTAAATTCTGCCTTTTCCTTTAAGTACACGGAATTCTACAGAGTATAAAGTATGCCCGCAATTCACGTGTGAACATTTCTATTATTTCGCATTTAATGAAACTGACAACGAGTGACCTAACCCGTTCCTGTTCCCTCTCCCTTGTTTTGCAGCTCGCCAAGCTGTACGCCAGTCCAATACAGCAAGTTCAGCTGTCGATTCGTGTGCCCTACGTTTTCAGCGAGACGGAGAAACCCATCGCCTACGTCCGGCAAATTAGGGTATTTGCAACTAATATCGCCATTTTGAATAAAACTCAATCGACATTGGCCGCGAATTCTCCAGTGTCCCGTATACGAATTCAGCGGAATGGCGCACAAACAGTGGTCATGAAGGTATCATGCAATAAAAATATATGTTCATGTGCGAAAAATGTGTGCAAGAAACTGGCCTGAACAGAGGGGAAATGATACCACGAGAGAAATAGCGTGTAATCCTTCACGCTTACGCTGTGAATTTCACCACGTAAGCGCTGTGCCTATGCCGCGATAGCTGCATTATAAAAATAAGCGCGATTTTGGGCGCTGAAGATTCCAAAAGCGTAAAATGTTTGGTCTCCACTCTGCTCTGTTAGCGACCGACATTATTGTAACAACCGATGTGGTAGCTTAGGAGCTAAAGGAATTGCATTGCTAAGTTAAGGTGCACGGGTCCGATTCTTGGCCAGGTCAGCCGCAAGGAAAAGAAAGAAAGAAAGAAAGAAAGAAAGAAAGAAAGAAAGAAAGAAAGAAAGAAAGAAAGAAAGAAAGAAAGAAAGAAAGAAAAGCGCCACGCTTAGATATAGGTACATTTAAAAATGCAGCAGGTGGTCCAAGTTAAAAAGCAGGCCTTTATTACGGCGTAATACCTCAGCATTCAATATTTCAGCATAATATAATGCGACGAACAAAAACAAGCGAATCTTTTTTGTACAGTCAAATGTCTGTAAAAGCGTATTCTTGACAGTTTCTATAAAAATGCTCTTCTTTGTTGACATCGTTAAAACCGATAATTCATTATACACGCATTCGTTACATCAGGGTTCGACTGTAATGTTGCAGTTTTGAAGACCACCGCTGGTGCACTGCGAATGCTCTTGTTCACCATATTCTTCTGCGGTGCAGGTTTTGCAGGGTGAGTTGTTCGTGCCGGGTAGTTGCCGCAACATGGAAGGAGTCGTCAAGAATATTGACGGCGAAAACCAGGACGTGCCGAACAGCGCTGACGACTCGCGGCCCGACATACTGGGCACGCGGAACGGCAGCCTAGGTGGCCGTGTCCAACGGTCGGTGCCAGAACACGAGCCACCGCGCTCCGAGAGACTCACCGCTTTGCGCTACCGGAACGTGCCACCTCTGGTGAGGATCGTCGAGTGTGCAATCTGTAGCGAGAACATGCAAAATGGGGCTTCTGGTCGTCACTTATATAGATTGCTCAAGCAAGAACAACCGCACTCATTTCGACATGCTCGCCCAAATGTGCCGCATGCAAAGCACCGAACCGCTCCGTACTTGTTGCCTGTACCTCACAAAATTCGCCTCCGCTGTGACCCCACACAAACGAGCGAATGCAAAAGGTGGGCATACGTGCAGTGGTACCTCGTTGATACGATCCTGCTTAACCCGTCTTTTTTTTTTTTTTTTTCGGATGCTACGTTTTTTACCCCTAGACACCGTACAGGCGCAAGGTATTTTCATACTGTTAACACGGTTTTCGGATGATGAGCTTTATTTTCCGATTCCCGTGAAGATCGTATTAACGAGATCTTACTGTATAAAGGTCACAGTGGCGTATACTTGGAATTGCATTCTTCAATTGCAACTGGGGATCTGGGGATGAAAACTATGGGCTTCTGCTGGATTTCTAAAAGATTAGGATCATGTTCTGCGTCAGTTATTCTATGGTGTTTCTATACAAAGCTTTTAATAATGTGTATCTATATCGTATAAAGAGGGTATCGGCCACGCAAGCCACGTTGGTTTAGTAGCATATAAATTGTAGATAAATAAAAGCCCTCTTAAATAAATACTAATCTAGCAAAAAGTTAGTCAGTAAAATGTTTTTTGCTAGTGTATTCGTTCTGTCGAAATTCGCATATATTTATAAAATTCACTGCCTCTATATAAGCAAACACAGTTAGTAAAAGTTACGTTGCTCTAAGAGTCTTCATTTCCGCTCGAACAGTGGCCGAGCGGAAATTAATACGCGCTTTTTTTTTTTTTTTTCACTTATGAAGCATCCTGTGGGCACATTTCTGAGCTTTCTCTGTTTGCAGAACTGCAAGACTTCGCTGTGTCACGAAGTCAGATGCAACTTCGGGCCGTTTCTGAACAAGCAGAAGATTGCTCAGATCATAGTGACCGTTGTCGTCAACATGGAAGAGTTTATAAGACAAGCTGTAAGTACTGGAACATGGTGAGCGATCGTGCTAACGGCCGTACTGTCGGAAATGAGCTATATAGTGGAGAGACTAAGTGACTTTTACTTTACTAAGCCTTGTCTTTTATCCACGTTGCACAATATATATTGAACGTAAGAACCGTAACAGCCCAATGAACGACATATGTCGGCACGGCGAGACTACCTTGTGCGTTCAACGCCAGATATCCAGTGTACAAGGTTCACGTGCATTATGCTTTAGCTAGAAATCTGTCACGGCGCTCCAGTCAAAGAACTTACATATTTAGATATGGCAGACGTCTTCCTTGAGCGAACGCAAATGTCATTTTCAGGAAGAATGTTGGCGTTATTACTGTCTTTGGGAGCATCTGAGAGGTCGTGGGTTTTTTTTTTCTCGCGATCGCATTTTCAATGGAGGCGAAAATTCCAGGGGCCCGTCTACCATGTGTTGTTAGTGCACGTTAAAGAGCCCAAGGTGTTCAAAATTTCCGGAGCCCTCCCTCCACTGCGACTTTTTTCTACTTTCTACTTTTTCGCTTCCTTTCCCTTGCCCCCACGGATGCTGAGACGTGCTCCCGCTGTGGCTGCAGAAAATAGCGTTCTTTCCTTAACCGTGAACCACAATTATTTTTATTTAGCGCGCGTGTTTCGCTAGGCTCTTTTTGTTTGCATACCTCATGTGCAAAATGGCGAAGCCCTTTGCGACAGCCGTGTCTGGTCCGACCGGTTTATCTTTTTTTTTTTCTTTTAGACAGCGGGACGGTTGGCCGGTCCGCGTCTAATAACGGCCATCATTGGACGATGTGTACTTTTTAACGTTCACTTTTGTATATGATAGTCTCTGATCAGGCAGATTCAGGCGCAAAGAGCTTTTTGTGGACGAAGTATGTGCGGTTACACTTCAGTGCAGCTAATTCAGAGAAATACGAACGCCATGCACCTTTACTACAAACTTTATTCCGTTAACTTGTGTTTTTGTGCAAACCAGCAGACTATGTAGTGACTTCAATGTTGTGTTTGCATGACAAAGGGTTGGCACGTCTTTTCAGCATAATTTCTACATCCTCCATAAATACAAGCTGCTCATTAGGATAGGTGCCCAGTATTTATTCATCCAGTATTTATTCGAGAAGATTGCAATGAATTTTAAAAGGTTGCAAATCTGTGGTTATTTACAAGCCGCTTCTGTGCCAGTATCATACGACGCTAGTGTTTTGTGTATACGCCGTTAATTATCCATTTCCATTGACGTTTTTCTGTTTAAGGGCTCCTGGTATGCGTTCAGTGTTGGTTCTGAAGGGTACCTGAAGATACTGGACAACACAACCTTCCTGCTTGACCCGCAATCCCGCAGAGAGATTCGTGTAAGATATACTGTTCACTATTCCGCTATTATATAGCATTTAATATCCCGTGTGTCTGTAGGCAAACACAAATGCATCCTCCAGCGCTTTCTAACAGTTCACACTGTTGCTTTCATTGTTGATCCGGTCGATATAACCTTATTTCAATGTTTAAGTTTATTTTATCGGAACAGCTAGCTGTTCCTGCTAGTCAGTGTCAAGCTCGAGCCCATGAGAGCATGTCACCTTCGTCGAGTCATTTGATAGAAGGAAAGCATCGATAATCAGACGGACAGGTAAGCATGTGTCCTTCGAGTGTAGGATCTGTTGGAAAGTCGGACAACGCGTGTCTGTTTGGCCCCAGAGTGGATCCGCATCAGCCCTTGTAATCCGTCAGTAATGCAGTTACCGTATGTGGGTAGCGCATGCAGCACCTACAACGAGAGCAGCAATCTGGTTACATCTCGTGAGCAAGTTGTGGTCGACTCAAGCACAAGCGTTCACCGTGGGCGTGAGCTACCATCATTGGCGTATAGGGTGACACGCCGCACCGGGAGTTTCGGAGAGGATGTCTTGATTATGGAATGCCAACTAGCCCGCTCCCATACCTTGATGATGTAGCAGGCAGCTACACGCATTGTGGCGGCTATTCATGAGACACCGAACTTTCACGCGGTTGACACAAGTTTGAGTGCTGCCCTCGACGATTGTTAGACATTTAAAGGCAGTGCGCTCGCGCAACAACCCCCACGTCAATAAAATAAATAAATAAATAAATAAATAAATAAATAAATAAATGCTACATAAGCCACGCTTACTGTAAAAGAATTAGGAGCCCTTCTCCTGCCTGGAAAATGGGGCAAGCGAACCTCGGCGTGCGCATTCATTTTCCTTTCTTTCTCTGTCTCTCTACTTTGTTCTTTCTCGCTCGCATGCTCTCTATCTTCCTAAATCTGTCTCGCTTGCCTTGTCTTTCTTTTTCTTTCGTTCTTCTGTCGTTTGCCAAATGTGTCACAGTCCGACGCCGGTGCGTGTGCAAGAGAAGACAGAAGCGCGAGCGCGCACTGCTTTTGCGATGATGATTGTTTTCTCGTACTGCGCCACTAACGTCGACACTTGTCAAACCATACAAGCTTCGCTTGAAAAGTGCACACATTTTTTTTCTCTCGTCTCAGGTGGAAACTGTCTTCCAAAAAGAAGGTCCTCCACCAGCGGAGAAGGTGGCCACATGGATCATCGCAGCAAGCGCCTTCTCTGGCCTCGTCCTTTTCTCTCTAATCATCGCTGGACTAGTACACGTATGCACATACCTTATGTAAATACTTTAAGCTGAATTAGCTGCAGCATCTACGTCCCAGCAATAACTTGTATCGACAACACCTTTGTTTACACAGGAACCTTCGGAACGACTATAGTTCATCTTGGAAAGTAGTAAATTAATTATTTCTGCCTCGTTAAATCGTAGTTGCAAGGACAAACTTCACTACGAAAGACACAAAAATGACTAAATACGCAGGATAAAGAGCGGGGAGAGTTTATTTATTGTATTAGTGCTATGACACATAACATTTTTTCTCAGTTAGTGCAGGTGCAAAACACACGCAATCAAAACCACTGCGAAGTATTTATAGACGGTTTCATATAAGACTCGCAGAGTGTGCCGTCTTGATCCGTTACACGAATGGTTTCCCAGTTTTGTGAGCCTTGAACTAACAAGGTCATAAGATGTCAAATGAATAGGTAGAGTGCTTTTCACGTGTATTCTATGTGGTAGCATCATTCATTTAGATGCTACAGGCACAAAACGGGAGTGTTAACAGTCCGACATGATGGCGGTGCTGAAATGGGTGTGTAAAATAGTCCTTTTCATAGACTGTAAAGCTAGCTTCTCTGCAATGCAGCTTGCCCTAATCATGGCGGCATTGGCAGTCCGGCAAACAGCGTGTGCAAACGCAATTTGCTTGCGATAAGGCATGTAAAATGTCGACGCGGCCCTTCTGATACAAACATTCCCAAAAAATGGGCCGCAGCATTAGCAACTCGAATTTTCACAGCATTTAAATAGACAGCTGTCGTCATTATTAGGACAAGCTGCATTGCAGGAAAGCTAGCTTTACAGTTTATGAAAAGGGTCTATTCTGCCGTGTATTGCGGTGAAGCATACCTCCTTTGCACTGAAGTGCACAAAGAGTTCGAAGTGTTACGAGGTCTAGCAAGTATTCTCGCGCACTCACGGCGCTTGCAGTCACAGTACGTGGGCACTAGTGATTCCTGGTATGTGCTACTGAGAGGCAATCATACCTGCTTCTTACGTGACTGCGGAGATTTGTGTTCTAGTTTGCACTGTCAGTGGTCACAGTATGACACGTCAATGTTTGGTAATTTTTGTGCCCGTCACAGCTTCACGTAAAGGGCATGCAGGTCAAGCTTTTGAAGGCTTATGGTGGGGACGCGCATGTATAATTAAGACTGGGTGTGCGAATATCAATTCTTTTTCAAATACGAATCGAATATGAATACATAGAATCGAATATCAAAACGAATACTGAAGAATCAAGGCTGGTCTTTCTTTCATGAGTAAGTAAGGTTTTAATAATCACACGTGTATAATTATGTTATAATCAACACACGACGGCTATTAGGACAAATATGACTTTTCAAGTATCATATATACCCTTTTCGGAATACAGCGCCACCTATTGAGAAGGATTGGGACTATGAGACGGCCGCCATCAGTTGGTCGGACTCGCGGGCGCTACACGTAGAGAACCGGCGAACGGCACCCCTAGCTCGCCGCAAAATCCTATCGCTTGTGGATTCGGTGACATGCCTGTGCATTGCTGCGTGCCGCTTTGCAAACAGCGAGGAGTATTAGGCGATGACGGCTCGAAGGCAAGTCTGCGTTTATACATTTCGTTAGCTTCCTATGTGTTACTTTTGCTAGCGCGCGTCTTACGTCGCTTTTGTCGACTTGCAGGTGTCGTTCTTCGCCTTCCCAAAGGACCCGCTTCTGAAAAAGAGATGGCTTGTTGCAATCAAACGCGACGAAGGAAAGTTGTTTGCCGTGACGAAGCACACAAAAGTGTGCTCGACACATTTCGCCAGCGACGACTACTTGCCGAATGTAGTCGGCGGTCGGCGTTATCTTCGTGTTGACGCCGTACCGAGCGTGTTTGCGTTTGGAAAACCCCAGCGTCCAGCTAGAAGAAAGCCGAGGGACCGACAGCAGTGCGTCTCGCGAGCGCAACGGCTGTCCGCCATCGGTCAGGCTGGCAGCTCCGAGCTTGCGTTGAGAACAACGCTTTCTCTCGGTGGCGATGTCGCCGTGTCGCGGGACTGCGCGACAGCAGATGAGGTTCTGGACGCCACCGAGTGCAGTGATAGTGCTTCAGCGCCAAGCAGTGCGACGGACTTTCAAGAGCGCCAGGAAGTGTGTGGACGCACATGTGCAGCCACAGTGGTCAATCTGGAGGAGCAGCTGTCTGAGCACCAAGCCAACTGGAAAGCGATTTAGAAGGTAGGACCGAAGAGGTGAAGTGTGCGAGTGCCAGTGGAGCGAGAGTGCCCGAGCTCGAAATGCAGCTATCTCTGCTTCAAGTCCACGTTCAACAGCTAAAGAGCGACTTGGAAGCTAGAACCAAGGAGGTGAAGTCAGCAAAAGATGCGCTTTATAAAGCTCAGAGTGCGAAATAGTCACTATGGAAAACAAAAAACTTGATCAACAGAAAAGCAGGCGATTTTCAATCGAATGTTTCATGGACAGCCCTGAGGACATAAGCTTCTACACTGGGCTTCCCAACTTTGAATCATTCATGAGCTTTCTGCGTTTGATAGACCCCGGTGAGAATGCAGAAAATATAAGAGTATGGTCTAGGAGCTACTCAGGTAGGCCAAGTAATGCAGGAAGGCCACACATGTTGACAGCCGAGGACCAGCTTTTTCTTGTGAGGCTGCGCCTCGGTCTCTTCGAAAGGGACCTAGCATACAGGTTCAAGGTGTCAGTTGCTACAGTTTCAAGAATATGCACCACATGGATCAGCTTCATTTATTTGCAAGTTGGCCAGATGGACCTATGGGTGAGCAGAGAGGAGGTTGACAGAACTATGCCAGCCATTTTTAAAGAGCGATACCCAACAACAAGGGCCATTATTGACACAACAGAACTGAGATGCGAAGTACCAATTTCCCTGGTTCTTCAGTCAGCTACATACTCAACCTACAAACCAAATAATACAATGTCGTTGCACCCGACGGCGCGATCACGTTTTTGTCAAAGCTATTTACAGGGTCAGTGTCAGACAAAGAGCTTGTCGAAAAAAGTGGTTTTTTAAACCTACAGTTTCAGCCTGGCGACTCAGTAATGGCCGACAAGGGCTTCAAGATAGAGGACCTGCTCAGCGCAAAAGGAGTTGCTTTGAACATTCCCCGTTTCCTGCAGAGGCAGCGCCTGACTGAAGAAGAAGTTAGAGCAACAGAAGAAATTGCAAGCCTCAGAATACATGTCGAGCGACGCATTCAACGAATTAAGGCCTTCCACATTTTTGATAGGCCTATTCCACTGTCTATTGCACCAATCATCAGTGAAATTTGGGCATTGTGTGCATTCTTAAGCAATTTCCAAAGTCCTTTAATAGCAACGTAGGGTTTGCAGTAGCAACAGTCTTGCTGCAATCATGTACGTGTCGTGTCAGTTCAGTGTAACATTGCAGGGACAACCAAGATGGCTCAGTGAAAGCCACGACTTTTACTCAAGTTGCAAGAAAAGAACACAAGGCTCTGTAGTATCAATTTTATTGACACATCAACAGTTCAAAAATCATCCTGTGCACTGCATCATAGGTCAGCAAACTCACTCATGAGTCGACTCATTCAGACTCGGATCGAGCTGTGAGTATGAGTGAGTCCGGTAGAGGAAAATTTCGGTGAATCCGAGTTCGAGTGAGCTTTCACAGCATGAGTGCGTCTGAGTGAGTTAAAAAATTTTGCCGACCTATGCAGTGCATGACTTTTTTGCCAAGTACGGCAGAAGTGTCGAGAAATAAAAGCTGTCCAACTTCATTCTGCATTTCTTCCACTCAGATTCATTGAATCGAATTCTTTCGACAACCAGAAATTGTGGAGCATACACAACAAAGTCGCCCCAAGTCACCCCTGCAATTGCCATCTGCCCAAGCACCTGATAATAGTAACAGTGGGTGCGGTTTAGCCTATATGTGCCATTATTGTCCTTTATAAGGCATGAGCCTTGAATACATGGTTCTTTAAGGTCTTTCATTGAGTAGGGGCACTTGATTTCTACGATGCCATGAGGTTCCTGTTCCTCGGGGTCCCATACCACACGATCAGGAGAGGCACCAAGCCACGGGCATCCTGGGTCCACGACAAGGCCGCAGTGAAATGTCTGGATGTTGTGCCTGATGGTGCGCAGCGTTGTTTCGTATTTCTGAACAGCCACGGCTTCACTTGAAACTCCATACCTGAAGCAGCAATATTTTGCAGGCTTAGTCATGCTTGCATTCTACGATACAATCAACATTTTGCAGTGCATACAAGGTGTATACATATGTTAAACACAGCATGCAAAGCTACTTCCTTTTTCAAAGTTTCTTGAATACTGTGATAGTAGACACATGAGTGTGATTTGTTGATAACATTGCACCTATGCATTCATTAGTGCAAATCACTTATAGCCACTGGTGTTTACTGGAAGCAGTGCTACGTATAGCAGATGTAAACAGGGCATAGGAAGTTACTTAACGTGTACACTGTGTTACTGTACCATATCTTCTTGCTTTGTTACAAACCAACTTTTTCAATAAAATGTTCAACTCATACTTACTGTATGGCCCTTACTCGAGACAGATCTCTGTCAGTGGTGAGGTTTTGCAGGCCTTTCTCCGTCCACTTTTCACGAGAGACGGCAACACCAAAGTTAGATGCCGTTAAGCGGTCTTTGCGAGCAGCTCTCCATGTTGCACTTTGGCTCTGCTGGCGAGAGGTCTGCTCAAGCTTGCGAGCTTCGTCAACAGACATCACGAGAGCCTGCATATAAAGGTGCAGCACATGTTGGGGTTAACACAAAAAATGCCAATATAATCACACTTTACAATGCCTGGTTGCTAAAACGAACGAAAGTAGTTGTAGAAATAGGTTGATTAGTACAAGTTATGTTTGTAGGACATGACAAAAGCACAAAATGGAAGAGCAGGTTCTACTTGGAAGTTATGCACAATATTCCTGTTTTTCCGTGCTTTATTTCATGCTACACGCATACTATGCATTGCCCCTACTGGTAAGAGGTTGGTTTAAGCCTGTTTTCTGTGCTTTGTGCCATTCCACATGCCAACAGGTATTTACATGCATGTGCTTGCCTCGATTACAGCTTGCTGCGTTGGTGGCAGGCCCACACACGACACAACAGTGGGCACAGTTTTTGAAAAAAGTGCTAGCTGCACGGGTGTCAGCTGCGTAGCTGAACCCTGCTGAATTTCTGGGCACAAATAAGTCGTGAAGTCGTGTGGCACAAGCGGTTTCTGGCTCCACAAGAGGCTGCCTACACATGTGTCGCCAAACAAGCTGTCTGCTTTTGTCGGTGCTGTAGACTTCCAGTGCCCCAGAAGTGAACTCTTAGTATGCGCAGCCATCTCGATTGCGAACTGTTTTGCAGCTTCTTGAACGTCTTCTAGGGACCTCGGCCTTTTTCTGGCTTATAAAGACACGACTGGAGGGGGTTATACACACCCTCTGGCCTTGCGGCTCTCCAATCAATGTCATCAACGCTGGAAGGCGGTATTTTCTGCCCCCGGGGCTGCCTCCACATTTGAGGAAGTTCCGTACATGACAGTTCTGGCGGAGGCTCCTCATACCCATTTGTGATAAGGAGCACAAGGACTTTCAACAGTCCCATTACATGGTGACATGCTCCATATTCTCCGGCGGCGCATTCGCATACGCATTCTCGCACGTAACCATCATGTGTCAGTGCGGCGGACACGGTGTACCAGTAGCGCACCCAGGATCTCTACCAGGGGGGGTGTTCAATTTTTCACGAAGGGCCGGGCATGCCATTACACAGTTGTTGCGTGTGTAAAAAAAAGTAAATAAAATGCCAAATAATAGTAACATCAATGATGATTATTTTTATTATTTCTTCGGCATTTTGCAGAGACATTAGCGCCACATTCTTCTAGGACATAGGAGCAGTTACAGAGTGGGATGGGATTAGGTCGGCCTCAGGGGGGGGTTACAACACCCGAACCCCCCCCTCCCCCCGTCGGTGCGCCACTGTGCTCTACGATGCGGTAAAACGCATTTTGTGCGACTTCTGATCGAGTGAAAATTTCACAAAAAACCCAAGACTATAGTCTTTACCTTTTTTGGCATTTTGGGCAAGATCTTGAGAGACCGCATTTTTATTCAGGAAGGCTCGCAATAAGTAGAGGAATGCTCTACGATTCGGGAAAACGCATTTTGTGCGACTTTCTGATCGAGTCAAAATTTCACAAAAAACCCAGGACTACTAGTCTTACCTTTTTGGCATTTTGGGCAAAATTTGAGAGACCGTATTTTTATTCAGGAAGGCGCGCATAAAGTAGAGGAATGATCTACGATGCGGTAAAACGCAGTTTGTGCGACTTCTGATCTAGTCAAAATTTCACAAAAAACCCAATACTATAGTCTTACCCTTTTTTGGCATTTTGGGCAAGATTTTGAGAGATCGTATTTTTATTCAGGAAGGCGCGCAATAAGTAGCGGAATGCTCTACGATGCGGGAAAACGCATTTTGTGCGACTTCTGATCGAGTCAAAATTTCAAAAAAAAAAAAACCCAAGACCTTGCCTTACCTTACCTTTTTTGGCATTTTGGGCAAGATTTTGAGAGACCGTATTTTTATTCAGGAAGGCGCGCTATAAGTAGAGGAATGCTCTGCGATGCGGCCAAACGTATTTAGAGCGACTTCTGAACGAGTCAAAATTTCACAAAAAACCCAAGACTATAGTCTTACCTTTTTTGGCATTTTGGGCAAGATTTTGAGAGACCGTATTTTTATTCAGGAAGGGGCGCAATAAGTAGAGGAATGCTCTACGATGCGGGAAAACGCATTTTGTGCGACTTCTGATCGAGTCAAAATTTCACAAAAACCCAAGGACTACAGTCTACCTTTTTTAACGAAAGGGAAGGGGTCAAGGGCTCGTTCTTTATTTGTTAGAAACAACTTAATGAGCAAACAGACAGTGAAGCCTAGGAAAACATAGGGGAAGTTACTTGTGGTATTGTAATTGTGGAGAAAGTAGAAAGGAAT